>CAKNYM010038043.1:801-11388 GCA_932195095.1 Andricus curvator | reverse complement strand
ATCCGAAGAGAAATCCTTTCACACACACTGTTAAAATGGAAATCTACAATATCGATCAAAGTTATATCCTCTAATACAGAAAATATCTGACGTCCTCAGACTAGATGAAGCTATAAATTAAAATTTTTTCAATTGAATTTATTCAGAAAGAAGATCTCCTTTCACTCCGCTGGGATTCGAACACCAGGTCAACTGATTTCCGGTCAGGTGCTATATGCAAGATCTTATATGCAAATCAATTTTTACTCGAGCAAAATCGTTATAGTCTTTCACTTTAAAAAAATTTAACTCTAGCTCCGCTGGGATTTGAACCCAGATCTACAGATTGCTAGTCTGGTGCTCTCAATCCGTGACAAACTCTCATCCCCTCCGTAGCTTAGTGGCTTAGAGCACCATACCGGCAATCTGTAGACCTGGGTTCGAATCCCAGCAGAGCTAGAGAAGAATTTTTTTCACAGCTAAAGACTATAACCATTTTCGTTTAGACTAGTAGATCAAAGACCGTCATTCCATTAACAGAAAACTATTTCTTTATGGTAGTTGACAACATAGCATTAAAACTCAGTAAGATAGTCAAATTTTGGTGTTATATTTTCCTGAACGGATTTTCAACCTTTTTTTATTGTATTCCTAAAGATAATTTAAAATAGAGAAATTAATTTCCTCTCGCTACAAAATAGAATCAAATGACCTGAAAATTATCTGTGAAAAAATTTCTACCTAGCTCAGCTGGGATTCGAACCCAGGTCTCCAGACTGCCAGTCTGGTGCTCTAACTCACTCCGTGCCCCACTTTGATCCCCTTCCACAGTGGGGAAAAAATGACCTTTTGCGTTCTAAATAACTACAGCCCACAAATATTGACCGATTTGGACGAAAAAATGTGAAAAAAAAGCTGATAAGATTTCTGAAAGAGACGTCGAGCCTGATTTTTAAATTGAGCTTTCAATTTTTTTATAAATAAACAAATATGACGAAAAAAAATGGCAATTTTTTCTATTTGACGCTCCTGATGCTCGTCAATAACAGGAACATTATTGAAATCGCCTCAATTTCATAGAGTAGCATTAGTTGAAGATGTTCCAATATTATAAAATAAAATAAAAATTGTATAGACAAATCATTTGTTGAAATAAGAACTTTTTATAAAAAAGTTAAATTTTCATTTTAAAACATTTATTTTCAGTTTTGATCAAACGAATTTTTTACAAAGAAGTTGTATTTTCTACCTGTAAGTATGAATTTTCAACAAAAAAGTTATTTTTTAACCGAAACAGATAAATTTTTACCCAGATAGTTAAATTTGCAACCAAAAGGATATATTTTCTACCAATAAGACGATTTCTCAACATAATAAATAAATTGTTCACCATAGTTGAATTTTTACTCAGAAAAATTAAATTTCAAATGAAAAGAAAAGTTCAACAAAATAGTTGAATATTTAAACTGAAAAAATGAATTTCGAACAAAATAGCTCAATTTTAAACGAAAGAGATGAATTATAAACTTAAATTTGGGAACAGAAAAATTTTTAACCGCATGAAATTACATTTTTAACGACAGAGTTGCATGTTTGGCTACAAAAATTGATTCATATTGAAAAATAAAAATTTTCCACATCAGTTTTTAAGCAAATAGTTTAATTTTCATAAACAGAAATTAATTTTCAAATTTGAAGAACGAATTTTTTACAAAGGTGTTAAATTTGTATACCGAAAATATGAATTTGAAACAAAGTAGTTCAATTTTGAACCAAAGAGATAAATTGTTATCTTAAATTATGAATCTATAACTAAAAAATTAATTTTTAATAAAGCATTTCAACTTTAGATCAAATTGTTAAATTTTCAATTAAAAAGATAAATTTTCTACCAAAAAAGAGGATTTCTCAACATGATAAATGAATTTTCAAGCAAATAGTTGAATTTTCATTTAAAAGAATTGATTTTCAATTTTACGAAACGAATTTTTTACAAAAGAGTTAAATTTTTTTAGTTCAAAAATATGAATTTTTAACAAAATAGTTAATTTTCAACTAAAAAAGATTGATTTGTAAACAGATGGTTAGACTTTTAACCAAAAAATTTATTTTATACAAAAAAAAAATAGAGATGAAAAAAAATGGTTATGGACAAATTATTTGTTGACAGAATGTTTTCTACGATTAGCCATAATTTTAAGTTTTTTAAAGTTATATTGCAAGAAATTTGAATGGAAACAATATTATATTTAAAAAAAATTTCTTACGATTATAATTGTTTATATTATGAACAAATTTAATAAACAAATGCATTATTCAGGCATTTTTCGACAGAAAAATTCGTTTTTTTCGACGTCAGTTTTTTGAATCAGGAACTTCAGAATAATTTTAGAAAAATTCATAGTTTGTTGATTAGTCTTATGATTTTTTTAAACAAATGCATTATTTGGGCATTGGTCGGCAGAAAAATCCTTTTTTTTTAAAGGAGTCCTTTCAGTTGGGAACTTCATGACAATTTCAGCAACATTCATAATTAGTTGATGAATTTTATGATTTTTTGAAACAAATTTAATAAACTTCAAAATCATAAATTTCATCAACATATTATGGGGTGACGGACAACTTTGCACGTAGCAACTTTGCACGTGCCCAACTGTGCACGTCGATGGCCAGACGGACAACTGTGCACGTCCATCTGTGCACGTCCAAGACCACAGGAGCCCATCTGTGCACGTCGAAATTTCGACGTGTACAGTTGTCCAAGTACCATCTGTGCACGTGCACAGTTGTCCAAGTGACAACTGTGCACGGCGAAATTTAGACGTGCACAGATGGGCTCCTGTGGACTTGGACGTGCACAGATGTCACTTTCCTAACTGTGCACGTGCACAGTTGTCACTTGCCCAACTGTGCAAGTTCACAGATGCCCCTTGCCCAACTGTGCACGTGCACAGATGTCACTTGCCCAACTGTACACGTGCACAGATGTCACTTGTCCAACTGTACACGTGCACAGATGGAACTTACCTAACTGTGCACGTGCACAGATGTCACTTGCCCAACTGTGCACGTTTATGTCCTTACGTAAGGGCTTATACGAGGGTGATCGTTTATATCGGGTGACGGACAACTTTGCACGTAGCAACTTTGCACGTGCCCAACTGTGCACGTCGATGGCCGGATGGACAACTGTGCACGTCCATCTGTGCACGTCCAAGACCACAGGAGCCGATCTGTGCACGTCGAAATTTCGACGTGTACAGTTGTCCAAGTACCATCTGTGCACGTGCACAGTTGTCCAAGTGACAACTGTGCACGTTGAAATTACGACGTGCACAGTTGTCCAAGTACCATCTGTGCACGTGCACAGTTGTCCAAGTGACAACTGTGCACGGCGAAATTTAGACGTGCACAGATGGGCTCCTGTGGACTTGGACGTGCACAGATGTCACTTTCCTAACTGGGCACGTGCACAGTTGTCAATTGCCCAACTGTGCACGTGCACAGATGTCCCTTGCCCAACTCTGCACGTGCACAGATGCAACTTGCCTAACTGTGCACGTGCACAGATGTCACTTGCCCAACTGTGCACGTTTAAGTCCTTACGTAAGAGTTTATACGAGGGTGATCCTTTATATCTACGTATAATAAATTTTTAATAGTTACAATTCCAAATTATTATAAATATAAGAAAATATTTCTTTAAATTTATTTTTCTTCCTCATAGAGAAAGCTTTGCAATAGTTACATTTTCGAAACTTTTCTTCATTATCATAATTCACAGTTAATGCATGCAAACAGAATATTCCTTGACTCGAAACAAATCCATTGTTCTATAATATTAATATATTTTATTGAAGATTAAGAAAATTTTAATTAGTTATAATATTGGAAAAATTGAGAATTACAATTTTATTAAAATAATTAATCCTTCTTCTTTAAGGAAGCAAATGATCTATTTGCTATTTCATCATGACGAGAAAGCAGAGTGCTCATGATATGAACCCCAACAAATATAGACTCCGGTAAAACGCCCAAAATCGAATTCACAGATAGTTTTAATACTCTCATCTTAATAAGCCCTACACTGTCAAAAATGTTTGGAATTCTCCAACACTTCTACAATACAAGAGTAAGGTAAAATTGCAAACACGGTATTGGAATGACGAAATTGCAATACATGTATTGTAAGTGCTGTAAATCGTGAAGTCACCGTCGAGTATTCCAATACATGTATTGTAGCGTTCATAAGTCGAAAATTGTGCACAAGGGATTCACGGAGTTAATGTAATTCAGGGAATTCAAGGAATTCGCGGAATTCATGAAACTTAAGGAATTCACGAAATGTATGGAATTCATGGATTTCACGGAATTCGCGGAATTAATGAATTCACGGAATTCAAGAAATTCGCGGAATTCATGAAATTTAAGGAATTCAAGAAATTTATGGAATTCACGGAATTCATGGAATTCACGGAGTTCATGGAATTCACGGAGTTCATGGAATTCACGGAATTCATGGAATTCACGGAATTCATGGAATTCATGGAATTCAGAGAATCCAAAGAATTTAGAGAATCGAAGGAATTTAGAGAATTGAAGGAATTCAAGGTATTCATAGATTTTAAGAAATTTCGAGAATTAAGGGTATTAAGAGAATTTAAGGAATTTAGAGAATGCCAGGCATTCCATGAAATCTATGAATACAAAGAATTCAAAATCCTTAAAATGTACAGAATAGTTTTCATTCCTGAAATTCTCATAATTCCTTGAATTTGTTGAATACCATGAATTCCTTGAATTCGTTGAATTTCCTGAATGCTCAAATACCTTGAATTCTCGGAATTCCTTGAATTTTCTGAATGCCTCGAATTCTCTGATTCCCTTGAATTCTCTGTATTCCTTTAATTCTATTAATTTTTTTAATTAAATGGATTCCTCGAATTCATGGAAATCTATTAATTCCTTGAATTCTATGAATTCGTCGAAAGTGAGTGTGTGTAAAGTGACATTGGGTAGGGTCGGCCTATTTTTTCGCGTTTTCGCGTCGGCCCCAGGCTCACGGGGTTTTCAAAATTTTGCACATGTCCAAACTCTTTCTCCAATTTGTTCTTTAGAATTATACATTTTCTGGCTATAGCCTAAGAAAGTTTATTATCCAAGAATCAAACTTTAGGCTGCAAAATATTATTCAACCAGCAAATAGCGATTTAAACCAATTTTAATAGGTTTCTGAAACTTACCTTTGGAGCAATGGGTACGGTTTTGATATTTGGAACCAATTATGAATTTTGGTTCGAAAAAGCACTTAGAACTAGGCCAATTTATGTGAAATGATGAATAGAGAGAATGAGTAAGGTTTAATTTGTTTTTATGCAAGTTAAACTCTGGAATCCGTCGAACTTTAAACATTTTTGACCAATTTTTGACCCGTGCTTGAGCAACGGAACTTTTTTTCACGCGGGACATAATACCTCATTTTTGCACTTATGGTTTTTTTTTCGAGACCCAATAAAAATTGCTTATGGGGGTTGAATTTAAAAAGTATCCAGCAAATAACTTTCAAGACCCCTGGAAATCAATAGATTTAAAAATTTTTAAAAATACGTGCTTACTTTTTTTGGCATTTGAACAAATCTGGAGGGTGAGACGGAGAAAATTTGAAGAAAAAAATGTGTACCACACAAATAAATAAACCTTCATATTTCACAAACCAATGACTAAGACAAATGTGTAACCCGTAATTACACATCATCACATAAACAACAGTAAAACTTTGATAAAAGTTATTGAACATTTTTTTTTTCAACTTCACTTTTTGTTACATCATAAGAAAATACATCAAATAAATAAAAGATTTTGTAAAATCAAAGACAGATAAGTAATTTGAAAAAAATAAATACCTACCGAGTAGGCACGGTAGTTAGTAGTCAGACCCACTGGGAGACTCAAAGAAGCTTAATAAGATAAAAGTATTAAATAGTACATTTCGTGACTAATGCGGACTGACGGCCTTTTTGAAACGAGCGCAATGTTTTTGTAACGAGTCGTAGGTAAGAGCGTATAATTATACGTAGATATAAAGGACCACCCTCGTATCAACCCTTACGTATGGACATAAACGTGCACAGTTGGGCAAGTGACATCTGTGCACGTGCACAGTTAGGCAAGTTCCACCTGTGCACGTGCACAGTTGGGCAAGGGGCATCTTTGCACGTGCACAGTTGCACAGTTCTTGCTGGGCTGCTTATATATTGTGCACGTGCACAGTTAGGAAAGTGACATCTGTGCACGTCCAAGTCCATAGGAGCCCATCTGTGCACGTCTAAATTTCAACGTGCACAGTTGTCACTTGGACAACTGTGCACGTGCACAGATGGTACTTGGACTACTGTGCACGTCGAAATTTCAACGTGCATAGTTGTCCAAGTGACGACTTTGCACGTGCACAGATGGCACGTGCACAGTTGGCACGTGCACAGTTGGCACGTGCACAGTTGTCCATCTGACCAACGACGTGCACAGTTGTCCATCTGGCCATCGACGTGCACAGTTGGGCACGTGCAAAGTTGCTACGTGCAAAGTTGACCCCATCCCGTTTATATCTACGTATAATAAATTTTTAACAGTTAAAATTCCAAATTATTATAAATATAAGAAAATATTTCTTTAAATTTATTTTGCTTCCTCATAGAGAAAGCTTTGTAATAGTTACATTTTCGAAAAAACTTTAATTCATTTAATTTAACTTTCGTAAGTTGATACATGTCTAATACAATGTTCTGAAGCGTGTATTAGATATTTACATTTTGTGTGTCTGTGTGTTGATGCTACACTTTTTTGTGAACACGATAACTTGAGAATAGTTGCAGATATATTGATAAAATTCGTACGGTTTATTTTTACCACTAATAATTTATATCAGACACAAGGATTTCAAAAAATATTAATTGCATTTTTTAGCACGTTTTTACCACTTGAAAAATTGTTTTTTATAGTTCAAACTTTTTTTCATTATCATAATTCACAGTTAATGCATGCAAACAGAATATTCCTTGACTCGAAACAAATCCATTGTTCTATAATATTTTATTATATTATACCATTAAGCCATTTCCCTTTCGGGGTAGGCGTGACTTGCTCGGTTGGAGAAAAGTAGTGTGCATATGGGTATATAGGTATAAGGTAGGTAGGAATTTAGGTATGAGGTGGATAGGTATATAAGTGTTAGGTATATATATTTTAGATTGATCTGGAATTCTCGTGTTATTTATTTAAATGACACGTTTACTCCGCAACACTGCTCCGACCCAGGTTGCTGATCAATCTCTCTAGCGATCACCCCAAGTGAAGAGCCTCACAAAATTGTTATGTATGGTTCTCCACTTGGGCCAATTAGTATCCAAGATCTTTGTTTCAGGCGTCATTCATTCTACTGTCACTCTGTTTACAAACTATTTGTCGCCACACTTTTCTGTCCTGGCATACTACTCTAGCTTCCTTCACGTCCATGCATTTTTTCATGCAAGCTCTTGTGTTTCTATGGCTTCTTATGTCTCTACGGATTAATGTCTGATTTACAGATTCTAACCATTCTTTCGGCGGTCTACCTCTGGGCATTCTGCCATTTACTTTACCTTTATACACTTGTTTGGTCAGTCGTTCATCTTTCATTCTTTCAAGATGTCCGAACCATCTTAACTGATTTCTTTCCCATGTGTCAACTATTGTCTCTTTTGCACCACATTCTTTGAGGATTGTCTCGTTTCGGACTTTTTCCATTAGTGTTTTCCCGCATATTATGCGCAGAGGTTTCATGCCGATCGCGTTAATTTTACTCCTGTCCTTTTCTTGACAGGTCCATGTCTCGCTACCGTATAGTACAGTCGGTACGAATATAGAATTGTGTATGGCCATTTTAGCTTTTTTTGATATGTTTTTATTTGTTAGGATGGACCCTGCTCTACCGATAACCTGTTTACCCTTATTTATGCGCCTATCTAACTCCCCATCTATTTTTCCGTCGCTAGTGAATAGACTACCTAGATATACGTACTTGTCAACTTGTTCTAATCTCTCATCATTTAGGACAATGTTGCACATTGTTTTCTCACTCTTTCCCTCAAACACCATGATTTTTGTTTTATTTACGTTAATTTTGAGTCCCATGTCCTTCATGCTTGTATGAAGTTTATTCAACATTCTTTGCAAGTCCTCGACTGATTCTGCCATAACAATCTTGTCATCTGCGAAAGCTAACCCACGTACCTTAACTGTTTAGAGATCTAAACCTTCTTCGTCGAAGAGTGCAGTTCTTAGACACTTATCCATGAATATGATAAATAGCCACGAGGACATAACGCATCCTTGTTTCACGCCTTGCGCAATATCGAACCAGTCACTCAGTTTCCCGTTTACCCTTACGCTCGCTTTACTACCTGTATATATTGTTTTTATTGCTTGCAGGAGCCCTCCATTTACTCCGTATTCTTTAAGAACTTCCCAAAGTTTACTTCTATTTACCGTGTCAAATGCTTTTTCTAGGTCAATAAATGCACAGAAAACTTTCTTTCCTACTCTCAAGCTTTTTTCTGTGATCTGTCTTAGGCTAAATATCTGATCTGTACATGATCTTCCTGGCATAAATCTACTTTGGACTTCCCATATTTTTTCTTCTGTGATTTCCATTACCCTACGAATAAGTATTTTTGAGTATATTTTACTTACGGTACTTAGTAGGCTGATACCTCTGTAATTACTGCAGTTGTTTTTATCTCCCTTTCTTTTGTATATTGGTACGATAATCGCTTTTTTCCAATCGTCTGGGACTTTCCCCGTCTCGATACATAAATTTATTAATTCGCACAACCTGTGAGGTATGTACTCGCCACCGTATTTGAGCATTTCAGCACTAATACTGTCTATGCCAGCAGCCTTACCGTTTTTCAAGTTCTTAATTATGTCTCGGACCTCAGTGGCACAGACTTTTTCAATTGGGTTTTCTAATGCATTATGTTCTATGTCGCAGTTTTGTTGTCCTATATCTTCACCTCCTAATAGTTCTTTAAAAGAGTCTTTTAAAGCGTCTACTATCTCGTCTATATCATATAGCATTTCACCTTTGCTGTTTCTCATGCTGGCAAACTCTGTACTCTTACTTTCCTTCAACTGTTTATATAATAGTTTCATAATTCCTTCAAAGTAGTTCTGTATTTTGTTCTCTTCTTCTGTTCTGATTTTTTCTTTACTCTCCTTGACTAGTCGTTTCATTTTCCTCTTTTTGTCTTTGTAATCATTTTTGAGTCTATTTCTCTCCTCATCGCTAAGACCTGTCATGTTTAATGTTCTCTTGTGCGCTTTTTTCTTTTCTTGCTGGGCTGCTTGAATTTCATCATTCCACCACGCATCACCAGACTTTCTTCCTACCACTGCCGTACCACACACTTCAATTGCAGTTTTAACAATGATATCCCGTAATAAAGCCCACGCACCCTCTATATCTTTATTGCTCGTAAGCGCTTCCCAAGTTGCCCTATCTATGCGTTCGCTTAACTTATTTTGAAACTCTATTCGCACTGCCGGTTTCTGTAAATTTTCAATCTTTATTCGAGTTTGTTTCGTTTTTTCTGTTCTCTTTCTTTTCCATCCCCGGCCTACGTTTATTTTAGAGATTAAAAGATAATGATCAGTATTGCATTCGGAACCCCTCATGACTCTTGTATCTTTGACTAGTTCTCTTAGTCTTTCATCCGCAATAACGAAGTCAATTACACTGCGGTTATTTCCTTTACACCAAGTGTACGTGTGGATCATTTTATGTCGAAACCAAGTATTGGTAATAAATAGGCCCTTTTCTAAGCATAAGCTAACTAATTTTTCCCCGTTATAATTTTTTCTTGGATCCCCAAATTTACCTAGTACCCTTTCTGTATCTGTATCCTGACGTTGAACGCCGACCCATCCGTTCATATCTCCTAGCAGAATTATTCTTTCACCTGGATCGCAAGTACTTATTGTGTCATTTAAAGTGTCCCAGAAAGCGTCTTTGACTCTTCGCGGCTCACTGTCAACTGGGGCGTAGCACGCTATGATAAATAACCATCTGATTCCTACCTTCATTCTAGCCCACAACAATCTGGGAGATACAAAATGATGATCTTTGAGATGCTGTCTTGCTTTTTTATTCATAATTAAACCGATCCCTTGACTACGATTTGATTCACTACCTACTCCTGACCATATTTCAAAACCGCCTTTCAACACCCCATTTTCTATGTTTCTACTTTCGCAACCCTTTTTCTTCGTCTCAGGTACACATAAAATATCTAGTTTCCTAGCATGCATTGTTTCTTGTAGTTCTCTTACTTTAAGATCATTCACTCCTCTAGCATTCCAAACACCCAGTCTCCATTCATCGCCTGAAATTTGACCTTTACGTTTACCGTGTGTATGCATTTTGTCGATCCAAGTTTCAGTCCATTCCGAGGCTACTTTATTGTTTGTATTATTCATGTTTAGATTGTACACCCAACTAACACCTTTATGCGCGAAATTTGTTTTGCGAGCCGAAATCATGTCCAAGTTAAGTGATTATTCGTCGTACTGTGG
>CAKNYM010038036.1:0-16506 GCA_932195095.1 Andricus curvator | reverse complement strand
CGTCATACCAAAACATTATATTCTAACAGCCCCTACAAGCATACCTTCCGAAAAAATCTTCACATTGTACCATGTAAAATCATTTTTTCTAGAATAAAGCACTGATGAGGACCCCCACCTGGGTCGAAACGTCTGTTTAACTTGTAAAAAATCAAGCATTTCTTATTTCTGGATCCTAAAGCCAATCACAACATCAACTACGAAGAATCTATTAATATTGTTTATTAATGTTAAATTTTAATTCGAAATACCAAATATTGAACTTATCAATGTATGTAGTCATTTATCGTTGACATTAATTTTATTATAATATCGTCGTTATACATATATTATATATATAGTTTATATGTAGACTCATACATATAATCTATATACTATACATAATATAAGTTAATAATATTATAATATAATTAATCTTATTAACATTAATATTGTTTATTAATGTTAATTCAATTCTAATATTAGTTATTAATACTTGAATTCGTTATTTGGGACGAGCGGCCCAATCAGAAAATTCGACGTTGGTGATTGGTGCGCCGTACCTGTTGCGTGGGGCGCGCGAGCGAATCATAAAATCGTAAGTCCTATGCCTATAGATTTTTGGTTTTTAATTAATTCGAAAATTGCTAAATGTTGCATCTAACTTGCCATATCCAAACTTGCCTTACTTAATGTAATTATAAATCTTTTTCTCTGAGATACTGATAAGTGATCAGTTTATCAGCATCTTACGAGAAAAGTCTAAATGTTGCAATCTATGGTACTGAAAGGCAAGCCTGGAGCAGGAAAATTAGATGATGGCCCTAGAGTAATATGACTGGGACAAAGCAAGGCTCGTCGAGGTGAGAGTTGGGAATTCAGATTGGTGAAACAATTATTTGTGAAAATCCCAATTAATAGTTCTTAAGAATCGGAATTCTCAGCTCTCCCTTTTTATATATTGAAGATGTACATCACTCTCTACAAAAGTTTGAATAAGTCTGTGAAAACAAAAATAGCTAGAGAACGTAACAAACTTTACTGTAAAGATAATTTTATTGCGAACAAATTCTCTATTCATGGCACCGTCATACATTAATTATAAATAAAGTTACAGTTGGGCGAAGGTACAAAAACACGGTCATCAGCGTCAATTTCACGACAGTGAACCTTAACTTGTTATATTTTGTTGAAAAATCAACAGAAATGAGGCGAAAAATATCAGGCAAATTCCTTGACATTTTCTGTAAATGTATGCGTCATAAACATTGAAAAATTTTAATAATTGTAGCTTACTGAGTTAATTATGGAGGGGGACCTCATCTCAGCCCCAAATTGTGATAGAAACCTCAGCTAAAGCTTGAAATAAGTAAAAAAAATCAAATAATACAATGGAATACGAAATAAAGTTGCAAAATTATTAAATAATTGGCTATTAGCAATTATTTTTTCTACGCTTTTTTTATGTCGCTTGGGGGCGGCGAGTGTAACTGATCCAGGCAATATAATTGTCCGCTCCAGGGTTCCCATTCGTCTCTTCCTATCAGTCCCAAATCAGTGACTCTTCCAGAAGCCATAAAATAAATACGGGTGCAACAAGTCATAACTGCCCAAAGGCGTACAAAATATTTATTTTAATTATCAAGAAAATGGCAGTTGGTGAAACTAATTTTTTTTTATTACACTTTGTTATTGATATAAACATATTTACGTCAATTTTCTTTCTTATTTTCATATGAAATGCATAATTTTTTCCAAACATTACAAATACACTACCAGCGGAAATTATACACCTTCCTATTTTTTGAGCTGTTGCTAATAGGACCTAATTTTTATAATATCAACATGAAAATTTGTTCATGATAACGCGAAAGGTAATAAAATTCTCCATCTGATAAGCCCAACTTGAAGGCAAATTCTCAATTTCATAAAAAAATATTCCAAAAAACGTAAAATTTCCATGCTTTCAAAAAATTGGTCTAACTCAGAAAATAATAAACATTATTGAATGTTCTTGGATTTATTTTGCAGATAAATATCCATAATTCTAACGTAGGGGCAAGGTTGGTGCAAACAACTCGGAAAATTTCAAATAACTAACGTACTCGACACATGCTTTAAAAAAATGCAAAACAATAGTATTTTTATAAATGTTACTAAAACTCATTAAAATGTTAAGAATAATGATTTTTTGTCTAATTTTGTAAGCATTGACATATATTTGAAGTTTTTATATTTTTTATATTTTTTTTTATTTTTTTATTATTGAACTTGGTAAAATCATTGTTGGGCAACCAAGAATTGGATACATAATTACGATTAATAATTACCAATTACTCGGAACGGTTGACTAAAATGTGTCAGTTGAGGGTATCTAGAAAGATATTGACACTAATGTCGTTCATGTCGATGATTACATTCATCCCTGCTCTCTCGTGCATTAGATTTATGTGATTACACATTACAAATACTGGAGAATTAAAGCCGATCGCTGAATCCGGAAGTGGCAAGTGGAATGGCACGACGTATCTGGCAGACAGTCATGGGGTTTTGAATTGGAGGCAATTCATTATGAAAGAACTTTCAATTTCATTCCTCATTAGTTTAAATAAAAACATGCAACACGCGAAAGTCCGTCGTTCAGCTAGAGTAAAATATTTGAATTTCTTGCAAAGATCGAGATAGTCCGTGCCTCGATTAGGATAAACTCCTTCCTTTTTTAGCAATAGAAATTTTAAAAATCTTTTTTGAATGGACTCCAATTCATCCCCGTATTTTCGAACCATCGAATTCCAGACATGGGAAGCATATTCAAGCTTTGTGCGCACGAATGCATTATAAAGAGTATTCATAGTTTTCTCGTTTGAAAAATTCTTGCAAGTTCTAATTACAAAACCCAGTGCTCTGGCAACTTCAGCGGCGATGTATCTAACATGATCAATGAAGTACAAATGTGAGTCAAAAAATACACCAAAATCTAGGATTTTATTCACCCTCTTAAGAACTTCGTTCCGGATCTTGTAGTCAAAAACAAAGGTTGATTCACGTCTACAAAACGACATAACTTTGCATTTTTCCGGGTTGATACTTAGTCTATTCTTATCACACAATTGTACAGTGGAATCATGATCATCCTGTAATTCCTTCGCATTTTCAATCTGGCTAATTATTCTAAATATTTTTATGTCATCTGCGAAGATTAATATGAACGACTTAATATTGCTCACGACATCATTCACGTATACAAGAAATAGAGGAGAGCCAAGTGTAGACCCTTGTGGTACACCAGATGTTGGGGTGTACGGTTTTGAAACGACGCCTTTATATTGCACTCTGTGCTCCCTGTCTGTCAGATAGTCCGACAATAGTAGCGCCAGATTTATCGGTATGTTTGTATAGAACAATTTTTGCAAAATTATATAATGATCGATTTTGTCGAAAGCCTTTAACAGATCGGTAAAGATTACGTCAACTTGGAGACATTTTTGTAACGCAAAGTTGATGTATTGCGTGAAAGAGATTAAGTTAGTTACACAGGATCGCCTGGGCATGAAGCCATGCTGAAATTCAGAGATTGATGGAGATATGAATCTCTGTACGTCATCTCTTATGGCCAGTTTTGCGACTTCTTTCCATCAACTTCGACTCTAGAGCTGAATCTATGGAAAAAAATCGATCAAGCTGGTTCTATTCTATTTTTTCGAAACTACGTCTTATTCTGAATAATTTAAAAAAATTATATCTTAATATAATTAAAATTACCAAGGTTACGAAAGTTCAAAGAAAGGACAAAAATGTTCAATTTTGAATATCTCATTAGTTTTTTGAATTTGTAAACAATTATTTTATGTTTTTTTTTCAAACACCTCCGAGAACGGATACTAGAGTTTTCAACAAAATTACTAACAGTAGATGAAATTGTTCAGATGAGTCGACCTGGAAATTGTTCGAATATTTAATTTTGCGGTATTTAATTAGTTTCTTCTTATGCGATCATTTTCCTCCAATAATATTTTTTATCTTCCTCTGGAAGTTTCTTATTTTTCTAGAGTGGAACTGTCAGCGTGAGAAGTTAAATTCATGTTCTCAAGAGAATATCAGTTTCCTACGCCTTTGGCTTTTTTTACTTTTCCTAATTTACAGACATCAGAAAGCTGGTGGAAAGTGCCGAATAGTGACCCTCGACTGACATTGATACTGATGACTCCTTTTATGCGCGCAGAAACAAAAGCCTAGAAAAAATAATTGCTAATAACAAATTATTTAATAATTTTGAAACTTTATTCCTTATGTCATTGTATTATTTTTAGATAGTACTCGTATTCTGTCAACAATATGCTGCCTGATGGTCAGTAGCTTTGACTTGTTGATTGTAATTGTTTATAACGGATCCGCAGTTCGCGCGCGGACTGTCGAACCTTGGCATTGAAAGTCCTGCCAGATGTTATGTAGTCAATCACACACTGAATGCGGGACGCGTACTGTCTTGCGCAGTTCATGCTAAGTTCATGCATTCGTCTTTTGGTCTTATAATCAACCGTTGGTTTTGTTTTACGGTTTGCATCTGCCAAAGTTCTCGCTGCATTGTACACACTACAATTGATAGTCCAGAGGTCGGATTCTTCGGAAAAATCTCCACGAAGCTCATTATCCAGTTCAGTCAGATCTTTGGGCTTGGGAGAAACCTGAATGTTGATGTTTCTCCGGGTCTTGAAGCATCGTTCTTCCTCTATTGGATGCCTGTTCTAAGTTGGTCTCAGTGTCGCCTCTCTTTCTCTGTTGCCGGCTTGTTCTGGCTGCGGTTGTGTAGGCGCTCCGCTTATATAACCCCTTTTCCGGAGGTCCTCGACACGGTTTCGCAGACGTTTTTGCGAAAAATCCGAGAACTCTGGGTGTTCCTCGCACCACAGAGCATGCAGTTGCGCCATGTAACCTTTTCGTTCAGGGGATATACTGGTATCATAGCACTCCAGCAGGTCGTCCCTGAGTCGATCCGTCCACCTAAAAGCAACGAGACTCCGCCGGTCAATCGCACGGACTCCGTCTTGATTGGCTCCCCCAACTCTAGGGTAGTCGGCATTGTTGTCCGACCCATTGTCGGGAGTCCTGCGCGTTCGATTGTTTTGATCCGCACTTCCTACAACTATGTTTGGTGTTGTCATTGTTGTTCCCACGAGCAGCTATGGAAAAGGGTTAGTCCATCCTTGTAGAGCACCGCGTGCAAGGATAAGGCTGATACTCTGAGAGGTCGCCCGGTATCCCAGGATCACCATTTGAGACACCTCAACCAGGTGCCATTTAATTTTCAGCACAATTGTTACGCCTTCGCTTAGGAGTTATTCCTTCGGGACCATCCCTGGACAATTGTCCGCGACTGCTTATTAATTATTGTAACCATATTCAGCAGAAACCCTTGGTACAGGGACCCTCTATCCGCAACCCGAGGACGCGTTCGGTGTCTCAGTCATAGGCCCTTCGGTTCGATTCCCAAGGAATCAAAACCGAATACCGAATAATAATAATATATATAATATAATAATAATATAATTATATATAATATAATTATATATAATATAATAGTAATAATAAATATAATAACGTTGCTTTATAATAACGTTGCCACGTTGCTTTTGGCTAACTCCCCAATGCAATGAATTATGCGGTTACGACACCAGTATCGCGCAGTGCCACCCACAATAGGCCTCTCTCGAATGGAGGCCATGGTTCAGTTGGGAGTGGCAATAGGACCGAACCGAGGCGACGACCAGGCAATGGCCCCAGACAAACGCGAGAACATCGATTTAAATGGTCGGACCAACTCCGGAGAGGCATCCTTACCTGTTGGAAAAGAAGCTCACCGGCGCGAAGAGGCTTCATGCAGAGGTTATAT
Organism: Andricus curvator; assembly: GCA_932195095.1. NCBI lineage: Eukaryota > Metazoa > Arthropoda > Insecta > Hymenoptera > Cynipidae > Andricus > Andricus curvator. Next base: position 10,637 of record CAKNYM010038036.1, on the reverse strand, counting down.
GACCGTTGGGTCAATATGCACCCGGAATATGCTCATCAAACGCCTCAGTATTTAAGAGATCAGGTATCCTTTCTGCGAAAAAACGGATATGAAGCTCTTTATCAACAAGAAGAAGAGCAAGATCCTCCATCGAACATTCCACCCGTTCCAGCAAGACCACCTTTGCAGATAGCCGATAATGCTAACATGAGAAGTAGGAGATCTATCCACCAAAAAGTCTTTCTCAGGATGGACAAATTAGCTGAAGCTAATACTGCTCTCCCCGATTTGCTCCCCGAAGATGTTAATCTCTGGAATCTGAACTGTGTTGTTTACGACAAGGCGGTCTCCTTGCTTAGCGACAGTAGAAGTAACGATACTTCAGTACGTCTGAGTAAGACTCGCGAGCGTATTGCACAGCTTCAATTCAAAATTGAAACGGCGAGACGGCATGCATCACATATTCAGTGCGTGATTAGCTACATAACATTAAATAAAAAATTCACTCCCAAAGTTGGGGCACTTGCTCGAAACTTAAGGAAAGCAAATCACACGCTGAACAAGTGTAAACTGTTGACCATCAAGCAGCACTGGACGCGAAAAATAAGATCTCTTTCAACAGCGAAACAGCGCCTTGAACGGCGAGTAAAGTGGATTCAGGAAAATTCCACCTTTTCTACTCATCCTTCCCGTCTGTTCAATAAAACGTCACGTGCCGTTAAAAATCCGCCTAGTCGAGAAGAGATTCAAGTCTTCTGGGAACAAGTATATGGAGATACTTATCAGCTAAATGAAGACGCTTCAGATATATCACTCTTTCGTAACTTTTGCCAAAGGCAAAGGTTACAAGGTCCAGAGGGAGAGTGTCCACTAATTACTGCTGAAGAAGTGAAGAAAGTTATCGCTAGAACTAAGAACTTTTCAGCGCCAGGGCCAGATAAAATCAACAACTTTTGGTGGAATAAGTTTACTTCTACGCACCACCATCTAGCTCGTATATTTACTACTTTCTTAAACGGAGAACAACCCGTCCCGCAGTGGCTAGTGGAAGGACGCACGGTATTGATTCCTAAGACCGGAGATCTGTCAAGTCCAAAGAACTACAGGCCGATAGCTTTTTTAAACACCAGCTACAAGCTATTCACTGGCATCCTCAAAGAGAGGATATTAACATCTATCGAGCCGGTTGGAGTGCAATAGTTGAACAACGTGGATGCAAGAGAGGTCTGGCAGGTTGCAGGGAGAACCTGTTAATAGACAGGTGTATTACCCAGCACTCGATCAGGTATCGACGCAATCTGTCCATGGCTTGGATTGACTACCGTAAGGCATTCGATAACACGAACCATGAGCTACTTATTAAGCTCATTGAGTGCATGGAGGTGCATCCAAAAATAGTGAGATGCATAAAAGAGCTTATGCTCTTGTGGCGGACAAGATTTGTCATAACATCTGACAAAAGACAAGTCACTACAAGCTATATCACACATAAGTGGGGGGTCTTCCAAGGAGACTCTCTAAGTCCGATACTTTTCTGCATCTCCCTCTTGCCTCTATCTATTGTGCTCCGAGGCAAAAGCTCTGGATACCTATGTGGCCCACCGAACAAAAGAGAATATAAGGTCAACCACCTTTTATACATGGACGACCTAAAACTCTTTGCTTCCTCGAAAGAGGACCTTAACATCCTTGTGGAGGCGGTAAATAGGTACTCTAAAGCGATTGGCATGAGCTTCGGACTGGACAAGTGTGCCTGCGTCCACCTACGCCAAGGAAGATTAGAAACTACATCATCGCGTCACGATCAGGATGTGCAACTCATAGGCGGAAATACCATTCAACATCTTGGTATTGGTATTGGAGAAACATATACATATCTTGGAATACCGCAAGCGAAAACCCATGATGTGCGTGCGTTAAAAACGGCCCTTGGAAAAAGGTATCGCCAAATTCTCAGAAAAATTTGGGCTTCCGAATTATCTGGAAGGAATAAGATCCAGGCGACCAATATGCTGGCCGTTCCTATACTGCTCTACACGTTTGGTGCAGTAAAATGGAACGTCGATGAGTTAAAGAAACTTGACCGAAGCACACGCAAGATGATGACAATCCATCGAAGTCATCATCCTAGATCTTCCGTACCTCGAATATACCTCCCTCGAGATAAAGGGGGTAGAGGCTTGCTGAGCTTAGAGTGTCTTCATCGCAGAACGGTTCTGGCTACAGCCTGCTCAGTTCTAAATAGCACAGATTTTCTTATGCGACTAGTACATCAACATGAAGTCGTCAATGCTGCGGCGTTTCTATATCGTGCCGCAGATAGGGCCGCAGAGGAGCTTGGCCTCCCATTTGATTCCAGCGACACTACACATGGCCTAGCATCACTAACACCTTTGGTACTCAAAAGTCGTGTACAGGAAGCAGAACATACGCTTCTACTAAGATAACATGCTGACAAGCCCCTTCATGGTAAATTCTACGGCATTATACGTAGAGAAGAACTCTCGATGGGTCTGTCCAACATGTTTCTCAAGTCTGCTGGATTAAAATCGGAGACTGAGGGATTTCTTTTTGCCTGTCAAGATGGCGTTATAGACACCTTAGTTTACCGCGAGCGCATAATGAATATACCTGTAGGCGATACCAACTGCCGAGCGTGCAAGCAAGAGCCAGAAACACTTGGACATGTTCTCAGTGGATGCTCAAAATATGCACGATACGGGTACATAGAGAGACACAATGCGGCTCTAAACGTGTTATATTACCAGCTTAGGCACTTATATGGTGTTGATCTATTGCCCGTCTTGAGATACGCCCAGGGGGAACTCGAGTCCGTTGTGGAGAATGATCAGTGTAAGATCTACTGGAATTTCTCATTCTCTACCACTCAACGTATCAGTGCTACGATGCCTGATATTGTCCTCCAAGATCTGAAGAACAAGATCATTTACGTGATTGAATCCTCGGCACCAGCCGATGTTAATATCACGGCAAAGGAGGAAGAAAAACGGGCGAAATATCAAGCACTTCTTTTCGAGCTGAGCAGGTTCTACCAAGGCTTCAAAGTCCATCTTGTAGTTCTCATAATCGGCTGTCTTGGAGGTATGAAAGCTTCATTTATTAACCAACTCAACAAGATTCCGGCTTGCCAGCGTCTGGCTCATTCCATCGCGAACCGGATGCAAAAGGCTGTTCTTCTGGGATCACTTCATCTGGTCCGTCAACACTGTTCCTTATAACATTCTACAAAGATTGGTAGCTCTAAAAAAGTATCCAGAGGTGAAACTTCATCTACAACTGTCCCGTCTGCCGTGTAAAATCATCCGCGGCTAGAGAACTGACTCCAAGGAACAGTGTTGCCCGAAGTTATCTCGCGTAAATTTCCCGCTCTTGCTTACCTTCTAGGACAGAAGGAGCAGAAGCGGATGACGTACACGTTCCAGTTGCGTCGGGATTGGTTGCTTTAAAGAACCATGACCGTAGCTTCCGGAGCCTACAACTTCTCACATATAATAATTGTGGCCGTTAGCAATAGTTAGTAAGCAATGGTTATAACTTATAACATCCTCATCTCATCAGTCACTTGACTTAGTCCGTGGCTATGACGAAAAGCCGGGTTCAGCCGAGAAAAAGTTTGAAAAAAAAATAATATAATATATATATATATATATATATATATATATTCAAATAAATAGTACGAGATTTAATGTGAAATTATATACCTCGGTCCCGCGCTGTTTATTTCAATCATGACGAAAAGTATTACCAGTTCCAAATTTTTATAATTTGAAGTATTGCAAATATTAGACAAACTTGTTTTTTGATTTCCGTGATTATCATTCCATTCAAGCAAATTATTTTTCAAAAGCAGCCGACTGTATAACGTAGCTGTTGAGCGCGAAGCGCGAGTATCGCAATGAGAATGTAATCGTCAAGGCCGTAGGTGCTTTGAGAACCCTCTTCATAGTCAAATTGAAAAAAAAAAACAATTTACACAGCTATGACGGAGACTAACCGTTTAAATGAGTGCACGACGCGAAGAACGGGCAGTCCAGCTGGGCACGGCGAACCGTGCATATCGGGGAGCTGGTGCCCAGGTTAGACTCTCGCGCTCTCCCTATCAATAGGCGCACCTATGGTAGTGGGAGTACCGGCAAGAATCGCAAGGAGTAGGAGCACCTATACTTGCCATTCTTAAGTTAGTCTCGGAGATGAGAATTGCCAATCGACAGGAGCACTGACGCACAGTGGGAAATTCGGCAAAATTTGGTGTCAAAATCGCAGATCTCGGGATCGGAGCAAGTTAGAGCGATGAAATTTTTACAGCAAGTAGGTGAGGGGATGAGGATTAGAGGAAAAATAGTCCGGACACGTTAAAAAAATTTTTTGACTTTGATAGAAGGTCGCGAATTTGCGATTTTTAAACAAATTGTCAGTTTTTCATTTTTTTGAAGGTTATACAAAATTTTTTTCAATCACATGATATACGTTTTCGGTGTATTTTTTCACGCAGAATACAATGACGCTATTGGTTTTTTTATAGAACCCACCGGAAAAATTCTGGGAGCGGATGAACATTGCAAAAACTGGTTTTTCGTTTATAGTGCTTTCCATTCAGATTTTACGACAAAACCAAGACCACCATCGTGTTCTACGTGAAAAAATACATGAAAAAAATGTGTTACATGTTTTAAAATGACGTTATATTCGAGAGAATCGAGAAGATTCTAGAGAAAATCACCTACCCCCGGCTTAGTTAGGTATAGCAAATCATCTGGTCTGATAACCAAACTTATAATTTTATTCTCAAAATGCGATACACGTCTCCGATGTATTTTTTCACGAAGAGTACGATTTTGAAAGTACGCATTTTGAAAATAAGGAACAGAAGATCAATTTCCAGAACAAGATATTTATTTAAATCGGTTTACTTTAAATCCTAATTGGTCGCAGGAATTTCCGCAACTAATCAAAAGCGCCGAATTCGAATCAGCGGCGGCGCGGTTTTGAAGCAAGTTGGCCGGCGGCGGCGGGGCAACGGTCTACCTTATGTTTAAAACTATTTTATTTATCTTCCCTACTTTTGCCATTAATATACTGTTTATTGGATTGACTATAATATATACCTTATCCTTTTAAAGATTTACACCTGAAAAATTGCTTTAGGAAAAAATATGTAAAAAATTCTTTAAATATTATCTAATAGCCATACGTACGCGCAGCGGCTTCCCCCATGCCGCCGCCAAAGACCGCATCAATCCTTCTCCCATAATCAGTCACCATAATCAACAACAAAATAATAAGGCATTGCCTTGGAAATTTAATAACAAATAGTACAGATCTCATTCTGTATTTGATATAAATTTCATCTCTGTAAACTAAAATTTCTTTTTAATGTATAGACAAATATCAGTTATCGAATGAATTTCATCCCGACTCCATTGAGTGAACATTGACAAAGTTATTATGTTTGTTTAAGACGAAAAAACATACCCTCTTTATGTACCCATTTTTGTGCAATTTAATAATGAAAAATCGTTTTGCCGCTAAGTCTACTTGACAGCACAACTCCCGTAGAGGACAATAACCTACTTTTTGTTGAGATCCTATCGGCCAAATCTGTAGAATTCCGTTAAAAAATTGTCCATTTTTTAATAACAAATGAGTTATTATGAAAACTAATTATAATTTTGGGCTGTAGTTTGGCACACTTCTTAAGGGTGATAAGGGATATATTTTCTAAAAGTTTGAAACTTGTTAATTAATTATTGCAATAATACTTGCATATATTTTGTAGATATTTGTAAGACCTACATTTTTCAATAACACTTTTTTCCCGACAGACATATAGGTTAGTTGCAATAAATAAAAAACCTGTTTTTGCTATTTTTAACCATTGTTTACAGACACAATGCTTCCGACGCCGTAGTCTCATACATATACCATAGGCTTTTATTCTACATGCTAGCACCACAAGAATCCGAAGTCAAATTTCAGTTAGCATTTATTTCCCCTAAATGAGCCTTTTTTGGAAAAGCGCCTGGACTATTATGAATACAAAAACTGCAGCTCACTATATGAAAGTGATACAGGTTTACAATGGACATGATGAAGTATCATATTTTAAATAAATGCAACAATACACTTTTAACATAAACAATATACTTACCATCGAGAGCTTGATTTACAGCCCGAATAGGAAGAACTTCGTTTACTGAATACTGTCCAGCATGATTTCTCAAAAGATCATCCTTGTGCAAAGGAATCACAAAATCCTTTGCTGACATTGTTATAGATGATTCTCATGCACTGATTCACAGAAAACAATAGTTGCGCTTACAACAACTGCAATAGTAACGCCCAAGACAAGCGACACAAACAACTTAAACCGACAATGATGCTAACGGTTTAACGCATGATCCAATTCACTCATGGTCTAGCCAAAAAACGTCCAATTTTCGTCCAAATCGCGCATACCAGCTCCGCGGCCATGTTGGTTACCATTCAACACAGCTGCCAGCTGTACATTTATTCAATATGGCGGTGTAGCTGGTATCGATGCTGATTGGCTGCAATTTTTTTTACTTGCGCGTGGCTAGACCTGGTGTGAATTGGATCATGGTTTAACGCATGGGTTTAACCATGATCCAATAAATACATGGTCTAGCCACGCGCAAGTAAAAAAAACTGAGTCAATCAGAACCAACCGCTTAGTTTCGCCATTTTGGATAAGTAAGGCGGCAAATGTAAGTGATTTTAAAATTAAAATTTTAGAATTAAATTTTTTTTGTAATTTTGCTGTATAGAAATATTTCAATACTAATAAAATGTATTGTAATGTTGAAGATGGGTAAAGGATAATACGAATCAACTATAATTACAGGTTACGTGTTTCATAACCTCTTCCTGCTGACAAAAACTGGCATATGTGTATAGAATAAAATAAAACTGAAGTCAACTGGGAAAGTACTGAATGAATAAAATTATATAATGCAGTAACCACGACATATCGAATAATAATGATGTTTTATTTGTTTACAAATATTTCTTCCTCAGTTTTGGAGGAAAATTTGATCGAAAGATATTTTTAACATTTATTTATAATTATCGATGTTCTTGTTTACTCTTCTTATTAAAATTTTGTCTAACGTTCGTAATATAAGTAATATATGAAGGGTGGAAAGACAGAAGGTGGAAACTGACAATTTTTTGAAAATGGGGTTTATTGTTAGAAAATTCTCAAAAATTGAAATACACATAGAGTTAAAAGTATTTGCTCGAAATCGTATTTTTGATGGTAGCAATACCTTAAAGTTTGATCATCATATCCATTAAAATTAAAGGCTTTCGTGATCAAGCTATTTTTTATATGTACAAAAGGCTTGTATTTCAATATCTTCATAGTTGAACAGCATAAAACGTTAATTTTATTATTTATCACTACCTGAATGCGAAAAATCGTCTGTCGCACTGTAACACCGTCTCATTGAAAATTAATTTTTTGGGAAGTGAATAACTTTTTTCGATGAAACTTTCTCCGTGTTCATCAACTGAACATCTCGGGGACGTCTAGCCATTTAAAAAATGAAATGAAAATTACACTTTTTGTCACGATTTTAAGACGATTTTACAATACCAAAAAATTCTAACCTCAAAGGCAAAACTCAGTGTTCTCCGAACTGAATGTTTTTTGTATTAAACCATTTCCCTCTGTATTCAGTAACTCAAGCAATACGTCAACTCGAAGGCAGAATTTCATGTTTTTTCAATTGCGATTTAAATTTGACACAATATTTTTTCGCTCGATCTCCTACACAATTTCCATTTTATAAGTTCCTCCCTGTTGCCTTTCCCTATAATATAAATATGTAAACCCTATAATATTGCATACATACATATTTATATGTAAAGGCAAAATAATTTCGAGATTTCACAATGTGAGAAGCATGTAATAATGATAAAAGTCTTACTATAAATATATACAAATGAAGCTAATGATAATTTACTTTCCACATTGCATTATATGGTGATTCGTGGACAAAGTTTTCTCATCGAAATGTCGAAGATGAAGTAAATCTTGATTTCTTGTTGTAAATTGTCTTAATGAATCAAATGTATCCCGCACACATATTGTTCATTCCAAAAATGACAAAAGTTTTTGTATAATAATCGCAGGCAAAAGATTAACATCAAAACAAAAAAGTAGGTACTTTAAATATTGATGCTTTCCTAAAACGAAGGTTTTTTCTTTTCTGAGCTTTAAACACATTTACGAATTTTCCCATATAAAGGTCATAGAGTTTTTCAAACTTTGTCTCGATTTGTCTCATCAACAAAAAGTTGGATTATTAAATATTTTTAATTTTCTTTGGTATTGTGTTAACGATTCCAAATTGCCCGTCAGTCCGAGTAAGTGTGATATATGTAAAAAGAAAATATAAAAAACCAAATTTTACCAGATTGTACTTTCATAACTGTTAATGAAACATATACTGATTATTGTGATGTATGCTTCCTTTCCATTATTTGTCATTATTAATATCAACAGAAAAATATCCAAAACAAAATTTAAATTTGGTTTAAAGTTTGATTGCATTATTTCTAAATTGATTACAAAATAATTTATTTCTGTACATGTATATATTAGGATGTTATTTAGCAATTACTGCTACGTACTTATCTTTTCATCGTAAAAATGAGATTCATTAATCTCTTTAACCTTACAAACTTTTCTGTAAATTTTACGGACACTAATTGTAATCCTATTACAGACCTCTGTCAGTTTTGCTTATATTTTTCTGAAAGAATTGGCGACATGAGAATTATGTATACACTGTAAAACAGAGATATTGAAAATGTTATTAATTATCATAAATATCCAAATTTTTATGTACTTTTGATCGCTGTCATTCAGTATTATTTACAAACTTCCATTCTGTCTCAATTATAATTTATTTTCTTATCAGTGTTCTAATATACATCATTCAGCCAACGGCCATGCCACGCTGAAAAAAACAGTTCTCGTCAGATCACTGAAGTTAAGCAGCGTTGGGCGCGGTTAGTACTTGGATGGGTGACCATTCGAGAATACTGTGTGCTCTTGGCATATTATGTGTGTGGTGAGCCCAAATTTGTAGTTATTTATAACTACAAGAAAACTATCCACCTAGAAACACTACCCGAATCGGTTAGTGTCACGCCTGCCCTGAAAGGGAAATGGCTTAATGGTATACAGTACGTATTCCAAGTACTTTTGGAATTCATTCTTTCAATATTTTCATAATATTATCTTCCTACATACTGATTTTCCTACAATAGTTTTTCGTACAGAGAGTACGCATCAGATTCAAACTGCGCGGTTATACTAACAAAATGGTGAAACTAAGCGGTTGCGTGACTTGTACAAAACGGGGCCCTCAAGTGGCTAGACCATGTATTTATTCGATCAGGCATGGGAGTGCCACCACTATGCACAGTACGTTCCAATTCCCCGAGTCGTATGTAGCGCATGCGAGTTTTGTTTCTTTTTCCTTTGAAACTTGCTCTCTATTGGCTATAAAGCTTTTTCGGAATGCGGCAACACTGCTTGTATGTCGCATGCGATAATTCTCGCATACTCATCTCGAACGGTACTCAAGAATAACATTTTAAACTCGCATGCGATATTTGTCGCACGATCTCAAGAATAGGGCCCCAGGTTCACCCGACGAGTGCACTTGGTGAGAAACCTGAACGCTACCCAGGAGGGCAGGCCAAACATATTATAAACCTAGATGCGGCACCTCACTAGCGAACCTATAATAAGTTCCAAGAACTAAAAAAATGCCATCAGTTAAAAAGAGGTAGAGATATCTCTGTCTTTTTCTAACCAATGATATTTTTTTAGTTTCTAGAACTTATTATAGGTTCGCTAGTGAGGTGCCGGATCTAGGTTTATAATATCTTTGGGCAGGCAGAGGTGTGAAAGCACCATAACAATCTGTGATTGTTCATTAATGCCCTTACAGTCCACTAGAGGCAGCACCTCCCGGACATGCGAAATGACATGAGATATTCGAACCTCGTTCAAGTCCATTTTTATCAGAAGTAGATTTACTAATAGGATTAATAGTTAATTACTACAGAATTTGGGTCAATAAATAATTGAATAAATTTGAGCAAGAGACTTGGTATTTTAAGAAAGCGAACTGACTCTGTAGTTTAAGGAATTTCTAAAGTTGAATTTCAATTTGATTCTATGATTTGCACATAATTGGAAAAGAATGTTGTTTTTTTTTCAGGTTTTGTTTTCAGTTCTAGTTTGGAATGTGGAATAAGTATGAAAGAAACGCAAATTGAATGAGTTCTAAGGGTTTTAGGAAAGAGGGTTAGTTAGACTTGCAAAAGATAACGTCGAGATTTAATGCCAGAATTGAACCGCCGGATGCAATAAGGGGGTATACAATTTTTCTGCAGCATTCGGGTGGCCCCTGAGCGATTTTTTTAAAATTAAAATTTTGATTTTTAAAACATATATCCTTATAGGAAATTTTATTGCGCATCTTTTTATCCTCTTGTAAAAAGTTGTCACTTTTGCTGTTTCCAAAATAAATGCAAAAAACACATTTTTTGAGAAACGACGATTTTCAGTGTTTTTTCACTTCAACTCGCTCTAAATC
>CAKNYM010038035.1:0-12326 GCA_932195095.1 Andricus curvator | reverse complement strand
GAAATTGTTTACTAATTACCGGCCGTTTTCCACAAACATATAATCTTGAAAAGAAATAATGATAGGAAGTTGTTTTATGGCTTAAGATTTGCAGTTTTGTAACGCGATTGAAGTACAATTCGAAAAAATTAAATTAGATCAATATTTCGCGAATCGTATTTAGCATTTCTGCGCGTATCGCACGTCTCCTTCATACTAACAAGTAAGGGTTCAACGGTAATATGGCTATATATGTAGTATGCAATTATCAGGGAACATCAGGGTGTCCTGTGTTGAGGGGATTCTGGAATCAGGAAATACTCGTGGAATTTTTTGGAAACAGTTGCAGTAGTACACCTTAATTTCTCTCAAATTGTTAAAAAAAAACACGAAACTTCGTGTATGTGTTCTTTGTGATGTGAGACAAGTTTTATGATAGAAAGCCATGAATGTTTTCAAAATTGAAAAGAAAACGGGCACGGCTTGTCTTGAAAATGCGGTATTTTTCATAATGAAGATAATAATTACTTTTTCTTTTTGATTCTGGTGGGAGTTTCTCATGTTTTCAAAATCGGCAAAAAAAAAGCTGAAACAGTTATAAATTTACAAACTGGTGATTTTTTTTCAAATCATTTTTAGAAGAACCGTCCACATTTTCGTAATTTTTAACACTCTAATCAGCTCTTTGCGCATTTTGAAAAAATGAGAATCCCCCCATCATAATCAAGAAAAAAGTGAATTATCTTCATTATTTTGAGAAATAACAGATTAAAAAAAATACTACCTGTTTTTATATAAAAAAAATGTTGAAAGAATTTTTGTCACCCAAAAGACTTTTCAGCAAACCTAACCCCAAAGTAATTTCGTTTTTAGACTTTGCAGTTTGATACCTCTTTTCTAATTTTGGTTCAAAAGAGATCATGTAATTCTAAGTTTTCTGTTTTAGAAAAAGTTCAAGTTCGAGATTCTTATAAAATGGAAACTTGCCAAACTTAAAACCAATTCAATTTTAAGAAAGCTATAGCCGAAGATAATTTTCAAATTCTATAGAATTTGAAAATTATCTTCGGCTGAAAGACAACAAAATAATTGAATTGAAATTCCTGCACGTTTTTTTAAGAAAATGAGATAAATTAAATTAGATTTGAGTAAGTGCTTTTTTGCAGTTTAAAACTTAAATATATCAATCAACGCAAACTTTGAAGAGTTAAACAGTGAATCAGGAAGTGAATTCTTTAAATCTTCAAATAATTCCAGAGTATCTCAAAATCTACCCAAAAACCGCAGGACCTCTGAATAATCATGGAACATCTCATGTACGCATTTTGTACACCATTTATACATGTACTGTTAGAATAAGAAAAAATCGAAAACGTCCGTTCCTTTTTGACAGAACGTCAGATCGGAAAATCATAACTTTTATACGTTACTAATTTTTTATCAATTTGGATATGCACAGAACGAGATGATACTTTTAAATCACTCCTTTCGATGATCCTCCCTTCGAGAGTCACGCATAGAAAATGTTTTATTTCCCGATGCACACTTAAGTCTAGAATATGAAGTAAAAGTTAGAATTAGGACATTATGTAGATTTTAAAATTAAAATGTAGAACAAAGACTAGGAAGCCTCTTGTTGTTTTTTTTTAAATTGATTTTAGTTACAATTTAGGCAACTTGATTTCTTTATGTTTTGCCCTTTATAATTTAATTTTTGTTTCTCCTTTTCCAAATTTCTCTCTACCCTACGACTTGTTTAGGCTGCGTTGTCCGATGAAGCCAAGGAAGCCCACAACAGCCTTGTTGGGACAACAGTTATGGAAAGCACCACGGACACATATCCACTTCGAATGTTGAAATCTGGACTTCCCATCGTCAGGCCAAGGGTCCGGGGCAACAAACATGCTACCTTGGACTACTCAGGAATTTCAGGCTTTCATCTCGACGATATGGGGTGGGAGCAGATTTTCCAGTTCGATATCCATAACAATGGGCTAAAAACGTTACCAAAACGAGTTCCACCTCCAGTTCAGGCACCTCCTCCTCTTATTATTCCCGGCGGTGGAGTGACTAGAACTCTCGCAAAGATGACAGAAACTACTCCTCCCCTGGAGTATCAGGTCGATGTACACCCATCCTTTTTGATCCAGGAGAGATCTTCCAGTTTGGAGGGGCCTGGTTTTTCTGAAGATGGTTACATAACTGACTTGGCGCCCAACAGGTAATTAATTCGGGATTTATTTTCAAACCCCATCAAGCCTTTTATTATGCTTGAAGTGTGTCAGTTATCTCAGATAATTTGCGATGTTCGTTTTTCTTGTGACTGAATCTGAATTCTCTTCATTTTCTCAACCAAATTCTTCCATTATTGTTTCAGTCCTGAGCCGCCCTGGATTCTCTTCCCATCGATGACACTAGAATAAACCGTTGCAGCGTCATCTGTGAGGACCTCCTAGAATTATCAAACAATCTAATCGACTCTGACCCTGAAGAACCTCAGCAGGGCAAATCTGTCAATGAAACGAGACAATAGTCAATTGTCGACTTTCATAGAAAAATCAGTATGGACTCGAAAACTTCAGCCACGAAGTTTGCACCGGAGAACGTTGATACTAGTGACTTTAGTAGAAATTAAACTCCAACGGAATTCGAAGAATCTACCGGTTGCATGAAACCGGAAACTTCCAGCATCAATTCCACCAACAGATCTCTGGCTTCTTTAATTAAATGCAACGTTCCTGGCACCCGAGAAAGTTTGACATCCATTGTCTCGTTTTTTAATGGAAATCCTACTCCTACAGTACAATCACAGTCGCAGGCTAAAGATTCTTTTTCAGCTTCTAGTTCAGAAGACTTTCGAACCAAGTCGTGAAAGTATCAGAAAATAAAGGAGAGCACAGTGGCACGAAATAGCGATCTGTCTCGACAATCGGATCATGTTTCGTGTAAAGATCTTTTAGATTTTGTTTATGATCGCCCAATACTCCTGGACTAGTGGTCTTAAAAATGGAGAACAATCAGATAAGGTAAGAGTTATGTTGAAAATTTTGCAACAGTCGACTCCAGAATCGTGCGTTGCGGCCTTGAATGTTAAAAACTGGAATATCCACGCTGCAATTAAAATCGAACGCCTTCAGGTTTTGTTGAAGAAAAATAATTTTTTTGTTCTTGAAGATTGCAAAGTTATGCTTAACCAGTGTGATGGTGACATCGTCGAAGCTGCAACGCTTCTTCGGAATACGGAAGACACTGCTGCTGTTTAGTCGGAAAAATATCTCGAAGAAACTTTAAGTAATTAAGAATTACAGATTCTTCAACAAATAACAGGCCTCACAGCCTTTTCCCGTTCCCCGGCATTTCAAATATCCCTATTTGCTTGTTTTCAGTCACGAACGTAATATTTTTTGAATATTAATGAACAATCTGATATTGGAAAATTAAAGTATTGGAATTTTTTCATTAAAAAAAATTTAATTAGCAGCTATACTGTGAGGTCTGAAATTAATATAAAAATATCTAGGCGAACGATATTTATGTTTTATCTGTGATTCTGTTCATAAGTCTAAAAAATGGAATCTAAAGAGGGAAAATCTTCAAAGGATATTTTAGACAATTGTATACATGTTTCGTAATTGTTATTTTCGTTATTTAATTTTTCTTTTGTTTTATTTTTAATATATTTATTATTCATAATTTTAATGTATTTGTATAGAATTATAATTTTCTAGAGATGTTGTGTTAAACGTGAAAATATGTTTAGTTTAAATGAATAATTACTCTCAAACAGCCAAGACTGCATCTCTCAGTTTACATTTACGAACCTAGGTTTTCAAAAAGTTGTAATAGTTTCTAGCAAAAAATATTTAGAGAAGAAAGAAACATTTATTCATTCATTAGTGTTGGGTTGTATTAATGCAGAGCGTTTTTCTAATTTTTTACTTTGAGGTTAGAATAAGTTGCTTAGCGTTTACTCGAAACTGCATTACGAAAACGTAGAATTAAGAGAAAAGTACGTTGCATTTATTTGATTTGATTATTTGTTTTCAGAGAGAAAACGAATACATCAACAAACTCATAAAAAATAGTCACATTCCTTCTATAGAAATATTTCAAATACTGATGTATGTAAATAAAAGCAGCTTATATTAATCTCTCAACTCTCGGGTTGTTAAAATCTGTGTCGAATATTTGAAAGCGTGGTTTTCGCTTTTTTTATTTCAGTTGAGAGATTCAGGCGTGAAGAATATTTTGTGTGCTGTATATTGTTAGTCTTAGAACAACGTGATTTTGCGAAAAAAAAAAACAATTTTTCAACCAGATATTGGCTAGAGAATACCATAGTCAGTGTATATATAATCATACAGTTAAGAGCGAAAAATATTCGTATAGGAAATCGAAAAGCACTCGTACAGTATTGCATCTTTTTTGCTGAAACGTGCATCGGACACGCGCAAGAAAAATGCTCATATTTTTGGTAACGATCCCAGCGTTCTGGTAATTGCCTTAAAAGCCAAAAAAGATTATTGTATTCATTGACAGGATCGAATTAACACCAAAAATAATTTTATTGTGCGACTATCTCATTTTATGAAAATCGCCAGAAGTGTCCTCGATGGAAATCAAAAGAGAATCTAGATTAAAAAACGACGTCGAAAACAATTTGACAGAAAAGTGTTTACAAAAGTTAATATTCAATTTCTCACAGATTTGAATTTTTGGTTGTGAAGCTAAAAAAGAAAAACAGAAAACGTTTGACGTATCTTAAGTCTTTTGACATTAGAAAGTGCTTGATTTTTAAACGCCTCGAATTACATTTTCATTTATGTGAGACCTGAATATTATTAAATGTTTACTTTAATTTCATTTAGAAGCTAGTGTACTTAGAAGTTTGAATGAATTCTCGTAATATTGTTGTCAAAAGTGTGTGTTCCGAGTTGTTGAAGTTTTACTTTTTTCAGACTACGTTTCAGGAAGGCATGTGACAAATGTGCGTGCACCGAGAAAATTTGGTTAGGAAACTTTACCAACACTTTGAGTAAAGTTGGGATATATGGACCAAAAGGAGAATGTTTGACATTATTGTAATAATTTGTGACGTGCAAAAGGTTAAATAATACGTGGCAGATCGGTAAACTTTAATAACGCAGATTAAATTTTCCAAATGTACAGTAAAGATTGTTCAAAGTAAACATTACTGCACGTGGTGTAATTATTAAAAACTATTCTGTGATACATTGAGGAAAAATTGAATAAAATTTCATATTCGTTGAGTAAAGTTTGCAAATATAAAGTCAAGCAAACTGTAAATGATGCAATGTTAATGATTCCCTTAAAATCGGTTATAGAGTGACAAATTTCGGTGAATGTTTCTAAGTAAAAAATGTATTATTTAATCGAAAGTTTGGTGAAGTTTAAAATTAATTCTAGAGAAAAATTCAAAGAAAAAAACAGAAGTGAATTTTTGTTGCGGGTAATTTTGAAGTAGATAAAGTTGAATTTTTTCGCATCGAAACAAAACAAGATTTAATAGAGTTGACATGGTAACCATTCCCCATGTGGTGGTTAAATCTTAATACGTGAAGTTAATTTTTGTTGCAGGTAAAGATTACTCTGAAATCGCTGTGAAGATTACATTTCGTTTTTTTTGTGTTGATTTTGGATACGTTATTATTTCCTCCACATTGCATGACAGTTTATCCGCTGTGGAAGAGATTTTAATTTTTGCTACGTTAGACTTTATTCGGCAGTTCAGTAAACCGACAGTCGACTCGCAGTCGCCCGGCATCTCCCACTACCTCCCTAATCTTGCAGGATAGTATACAAGTATTGAGCACCTCGAATATATTTACCATTTTTTTAATTATGAATCTGGTGTTGAATTTTCAATCTATTTTTAGTCCTCGTTGGCATTGAGTATTTAATAATGAATATTAGTTTTACAATTGCAAAATAAAATTAGAGTTTATTTAAGGAGTTTATTACAAAGTTGATTACATTTCCGTGCTTTTTACCATGTTAGTGGTTTCCCTACTAAATTTGTAGTTTCTTTCTTTCATTTAGGGGGATGAAAAAATTATATCTCAATGAGAATAAAAGAAGTTTCATCCAAAAAAGTAATCCCATTCCGAGAAAATCAAAATTGAAGTTTGCGGTATCACGGAAAAAAGAAAGTATATACTTTTGTAATTGCATGATGAAATTAAAAAAAAAAAATCAATACTGAAAGGTTGAAGAAATTAATACTCCGTTAAAATTTTACCTAAATTTAAACTTAGATTTTATTGAATTTTGTTTTTAAATTATTGTGTCAATAAATGAGATTCCGAAAAAACTTTTTCACCACAATTCTTACTATAGTGTAGTTTTCCAAAATTTTATAATGATAACAGAAAATTTAATTTTAAATTTTAAAAATAAAATTTTTTTTAAAACAATTTCTTAAACTGAAATTTTGCATACAAAAAATTGAATAAAAAATTTTCATGAAATGTACGTCGCTATATAATTTTATTTCAAGAATTCTTTAGCTAAAATCTTGTTTGATATTTTTTAAAATATTTTTTTACCTTACAGTGTAATAAAGGTTTTCGTCAAATCGACAACGTAACAATCTTTAAAGAATGTATCAATAATTATTTGCCAACAATGTTTTAAATAATTTTGTAGTTTTACTCATGTCAGTGTAATTAAGAAAAATCTTACTTTTACAGAAATTTGTATATAATTTTATTAATTATAATAACATTTTATATAATTTTTCCACTGCAGTATTAACCAAAGAGTAACTTTTTGAATTATGCATTGCGTACCTACAAGAAATTATGTAATTTTTGCAGATTTAATCAAATTTACTGATAATGAACACCGGTCCTTACCTTGAAACGTTCGAAACAATTCAATTATTTTCAATTTATTTGACCCTAAAGTCAAAAGTGAACATTAAAATTCTCAAAGAATGTCAGAATTATTATATAATATTTTTATACAATATATTCTGAATGTCCGACGAAAAACACTAATATAACCTAAAGCTGTTCAAAATGCTAAGTTTAATTTTGAAGTCAAATGATTTTTATTCGAACTAACCGACTCCTGGTATAAATCTAAAGATTAATAGAAATCTGAAAAAGCTTACGATTTTATTTATGAAAAATACCAATTTTTTACAAAAAATTGTTCAAAATCTTCTTTGGAATTTCCTTATTTTTGTTTAAAATAACCGATTTCCGGTGAAAAACGTCACCATGACGTTAAATTGTTCCAAAATGGTAAATCTTCTTTGAAACCTATATCGACATTTCCGGTGAAAATCACTAGCTTGAAAGCTACAATTGAACAAAAGTTTTAATCTTCTTTCAAATCTAATGATTTTTTACTAAAAATACCGATTTTCAGTGTAGAACATCAACATAACCTGAAATGGTTGAAAATTCTGAATCTTCTTGGAAATGTTTGGAATCTAATTTATTTTAAACAAAGTCATTGGATTTAAATTTAATGATTTTATTGAAAAACACCGTTTTCAGACGAAACAAGTCAACATAACCTATAGTTGTTGAAAGGGTACATATTCTTTGAAATCTAATATTTTTTAGTTAAAAATGCCAATAATTCCCAGCGAAAAACACAAACATGACATAACAGAGAATTATTAAGATTTTTTAAACCATCTTCAAAATCCAATGACTTTTCTGCAAGATGACCGATTTTTTGTGAAAAACGTTAATATTACTTGAAACTGTTCAAAAATTTGCTATCCTATTTGAACTATAGTGATTTTTGTTTTAAAATATCAGTTTTTGGTATAAAACGTTAAGCTAACCTAAAATTGTTGAAAATCGGAAATTTTGATGATTATTGTTTAAAAATGCTAATTTCCAATTAAAAAAAAACTTACACAACCTAAAATTTTAAATAAATTTCCAGTCTTCTCAGAAATGTTATCATTGTATAATATTTCTCTTTTCAATCCAGCGAAAAGTACTAATATGAAAAATCTGTAATATTTTCAATAACTTATTGCACAACTTGAAAGTTTTAATTCAATTGCTTAAGAGTAATGAACATTCAAAAGGCACAATTCACTTTAGCTAAAAGTCATATGATTCTCATTCAATTAAAATTCACGAAAGCTTATTCTACTCCTTGAAGGGTCATTTACAATTTTATTCATCGCGTTTTTATTAAATATTATCTAGTAAATTGTTTTATTTGAAACATCGCTTAATAGAAATAATTGTATGTATTATTTTTAAATAAAATAATTCCAAGAAAAACGTGACGATATTTATTTGTGATACAAGTGCGCAAAATAGGTCATTGTGTGAATTTTGCAGCATAAGCCGAAGGCTCGAAGCATGAGTCGGTGGTTAGCGCACGAGCGAAGCGAGTGCGAAAACGTAGACGAGTGCTGCAGGCGAATTATGCAATCACACGAGTTACCAATCACCTATGCGTACGTGTATCACACGCTATTTTTTGCAACGCCCGTTCTAAAAAGTTTCTAGGAGGAGGTAACGGAAAATACTAATTATATTGCAAAAAAATTTTGGAAAAAAATGTGAGAAAAAATTTTTTAACAAAAATTTTTTGAAAAAAAAGTTTTGAGAAAAAAATGTTGAAAAAAAAAATTTAAAACAAAAAAATGTGTTGAAAAAAATTTGTTTGGAAAAAAATTATTTAAAAAAAATATTGGCGTTTATGCTCTTTTGCCGGGGGGGGGGGGGCTAAGAAACCCTAAAAACAAAACTACAATCATTAAAACATTTGTTCAAGTCAAATCTAAATTTATTTCAAGAAGATACCAACACCAGTGTTTAAAGTTACCTATGCCAGTGTCTAAAGTACCTCATCTCGATATGCGCATGCGCAGCTTTTTCACCAGTGCCTAAAGTAAGCCATCTTCAAACAAGCAAACGTTAACTTTAGAGGTGGGTGTTGCAAAAATATAATTGTAAAGAAACTTTGAAGGAATGAAATGAGCTTTTGTAAATTTAAATGGAATGAAAATGACGTATTTTGCCTGAAGCAGATGCAAAAACAGAAAAAATTATGCAAATAACCATATGTCATAACCATGTAAGTGCAATTCTTTTGAATACAGATTTTATTGGTTAAAAAATTCTCTAAAATTCTACCTGACATTATGGTGAAAGGATATATCCAAATTCGAACCGTTAGTGGGTTTTTATCTCGATAAACTGTGATCAGTCATACGAAAATTTCTATCTTTGTATTTTATTACATCCTGTTATTGTGTTAAATAGTTCAAAAATACAAATAAACTAAATATTTTGTATACAAATAACACTGTGATAATGTAAAATCCATTTTTTTTTAAAGAAACGATTTCTTCTATTTGATTTTTCTTTTTTCTTTGTATTTCTTTTTGTATAGTACAGTCGGTACGAATATAGAATTATGTATGGCCATTTTAGCTTTTTTTGATATGTATGTTTTTATTTGTTAGTATGGACCCTGCTCTACCGATAACCTGCTTACCCTTATTTATGCCTTATTGTCATCTGCGAAAGCTAACCCACGTACCTTGACTTTTTCGAGATCTACACCCTCTTCCTCGAAGAGGGCAGTTCTTCGGCACTGATCCATAAATATGATAAATAGCCACGAGGACATAACGCATCCTTGTTTCACGCCTTGCGTAATATCGAACCAGTCACTCAGTTTCCCATTCACCCTTACACTCGCTTTACTACCTGTATATATTGTTTTTATTGCTTGTAGGAGCCCTCCATTTACTCCGTACTCTTTAAGGACTTCCCAAAGTTTATTTCTATTTACTTTATCAAATGCTTTTTCTAGGTCAATAAATGCACAGAAAACTTTCATTCCTACTCTCAAGCTTTTTTCTGTGATCTGTCTTAAGCTAAATATCTGATCTGTACATGATCTTCATGGCATAAAACCACTTTGGACTTCCCATATCTTTTCTTCTGTGATTTCCATTACCCTACGAATAAGAATTTTTGAGTATATTTTACTTACGGTACTTAGTAGGCTGATACCTCTGTAATTGCTGCCGTTGCTTTTGTCTCCCTTTCTTTTCTATATTGGTACGATAATCGCTGTTCTCCAATCGTCTGGGACTTCCCCCGTCTCGATACATAAATTTATCAATTCGCACAACCTGTGAGGTATGTACTCGCCACCGTATTTAAGCATTTCAGCGCTAGTACTGTCTATACCAGCAGCCTTACCGTTTTTCAAGTTCTTAATTATGTCTCTGACTTCAGTGACACAGACTTTTTCAATTTGGGTTTCTAATGCATTATGTTCTATATCGCAGTTTTGTTGTCCTATATCCTCACCTCCTAATAGTTTTTTAAAAGAGTCTTTTAAAGCGTCTACTATCTCGTCTATATCATATAGCATTTCACCCTTGCTGTTTCTCATGCTGGCAAAATCTGTACTTTTACTTTCCTTCAACTGTTTATATAATAGTTTCATAATTCCTTCAAAGCAGTTTTGTATTTTGTTCTCTTCTTCTGTTCTGATTTTTTTCTTTACTCTCCTTAACTAGTCGTTTAACTTTCCTCTTTTTGTCTTTGTAATCATTTTCGAGTCTATTTCTCTCCTCATCGCTAAGACCTGCCATGTTTAATGTTCTCTCTTGCGCTTTTTTCTTTTCTTGCTGGGCTGCTTGGATTTCATCATTCCACCACGCATCACCAGACTTTCTTCCTACCACTGCCGTACCACACACTTCAATTGCAGTTTTAACAATGATATCGCGTAACAAAGTCCACGCGCCCTCTATATCTTTATTGCTCATAAGCGCTTCCCAAATTGCCCTATCTATGCGTTCGCTTAACTTATTTTGAAACTCTATTCGCACTTCCGGTTTCTGTGAATTTTCAATCTTTATTCGAGTTTGTTTCGTTTTTTTGTTTTCTTTTTTCTCAATCCCCGCCCTAAGTTTATTTTCGAGACTAAAAGGTAATGATCAGTATTGCATTCGGAACCCCTCATGACTCTTGTATCTTTGACTAGTTCTCTTAGTCTTTCATCTGCAATAACGCAGCCAATTACACTGCGGTTATTTCCTTTGCACCAGGTGTACGTGTGGATCATTTTATGTCGAAACCAAGTATTTGTAATAAATAGGCCCTTTTCTAAGCATAAGCTAATTAATTTTTCCCCGTTATAATTTTTTCTTGTTGGATCCCCAAAATTACCTAGCACCCTTTCTGTATCTGTATCCTGACATTGGACGCCGAACCATCCGTTCATATCTCCTAGCAGAATTATTCTTTCACCTTGATCGCAAGTACTTATTGTGTCATTTAAAGTGTCCCAGAAGGCGTCTTCGACTTCTCGCGGCTCACTGTCAACTAGGGCGTAGCACGCTATGATAAATAGTCTTCTGATTCCTACCTTCATTCTAGCCCATAACAATCTGGGAGATACAAAATCATGATCTTTGATATGCTGTCTTGCTTTTTCATTCATAATTAAACCGACCCCTTAACTACGATTTGATTCACTACCTACTCCTGACCATATTTCAAAACCGCCTTTCAACACCCCATTTTCTATGTTTCTACTTTCGCAACCCTTTTTCTTCGTCTCAGGTACACATACCATATCTAGTTTCCTAGCATGCATAGTTTCCCGTAGTTCTCTTACTTTAAGACCAGTCACTCCTCTAGCATTCCAAACACCCAGTCTCCATTCATCGCCTGAAACACGAACTTTACGTTTACCGTGTGTATGTATTTCGTCAATCAAAGTTTCTGTCCATTCCGAGGCTACTTTATTGTTTGTATTATTCATGTTTAGATTGTACACCCAACTATCACCTTTATGCGCGAGATTTGTTTTGCGAGTCGAAATCATGTCCAAGTTAAGTGATTATTCGTCGTACGGTGGAGAGTCTAGTTGTAACGTCAGTCCCACCAAAACTTCTATTACTGGGGGGGGGGGGAGGACAGAGAAAGGAACCCGAGAGTCTCAATTGGTTGGTGATTTATGCTGAGAAGATTACCAGCCTTCAGCAGCGTTGTATTAGATAGGAGTTAATATGTGCTCATCTGCCGAATATTGGCCTACCTCTAAACGAGGAACTAATGAGTCTTTCTTTTTTTTTTTTTTTTTTTTTTTTTTTTTTTTTTTTTTTTTTTAATTTGAAAAAGAGTTATAGCTATATATATATATTGAATTTTCTCCTGCTTGAAATATTAAAATATTTATAATAATTGAACTGCAATATTATAATTCTTTTTGTTGGGAGAGTTTAAAAATGCATTTAGGAATCTTTGAAAATAACGCGCTTAATTTTCGACTTTTCAAACACCTCAAAGTAATCCTAAAAGATTACCCCCCCCCCC
>CAKNYM010038025.1:0-14443 GCA_932195095.1 Andricus curvator | reverse complement strand
CTATAGATATTAAGAAATAGATATTACAAGATAATATCTTGGATTATAGATTTTATTATCTCAGATTATAAAGTTCAATAATGCAAGATATTATCTTGTAATATCTATTTCTTAATATCTATAGATTGTAGTTCTAATAATCTAGATCGCTGTCCCATAGTTAATAGTCCAAGATTATATCCGGTAACATATTTTTTATTACCGGGTATTATCCATTTTTCTCAGTGTAGGACAACAAAACTACGACATAGAACATAATGCATTAGAAAACCCAATTGAAAAAGTCTGTGTCACTGAGGTCCGAGACATAATTAAGAACTTGAAAAACGGTAAGGCTGCTGGCATAGACAGTATTAGTGCTGAAATGCTCAAATACGGTGGCGAGTACATACCTCACAGGTTGTGCGAATTAATAAATTTATGTATCGAGACGGGGAAAGTCCCAGACGATTGGAAAAAAGCGATTATCGTACCAATATACAAAAGAAAGGGAGATAAAAACAACTGCAGTAATTACAGAGGTATCAGCCTACTAAGTACCGTAAGTAAAATATACTCAAAAATACTTATTCGTAGGGTAATGGAAATCACAGAAGAAAAGATATGGGAAGTCCAAAGTGGTTTTATGCCAGGAAGATCATGAACAGATCAGATATTTAGCCTAAGACAGATCACAGAAAAAAGCTTGAGAGTAGGAAAGAAAGTTTTCTGTGCATTTATTGACCTAGAAAAAGCACTTGACACGGTAAATAGAAGTAAACTTTGGGAAGTTCTTAAAGAATACGGAGTAAATGGAGGGCTCCTGCAAGCAATAAAAACAATATATACAGGTAGTAAAGCGAGCGTAAGGGTAAACGGGAAACTGAGTGACTGGTTCGATATTACGCAAGGCGTGAAACAAGGATGCGTTATGTCCTCGTGGCTATTTATCATATTCATGGATAAGTGTCTAAGAACTGCACTCTTCGACCAAGAAGGTGTAGATCTCCAAACAGTTAAGGTACGTGGGTTAGCTTTCGCAGATGACAAGATTGTTATGGCAGAATCAGTCGAGGACTTGCAAAGAATGTTGAATAAACTTCATACAAGCATGAAGGACATGGGACTCAAAATTAACGTAAATAAAACAAAAATCATGGTGTTTGAGGGAAAGAGTGAGAAAACAATGTGCAACATTGTCCTAAATGATGAGAGATTAGAACAAGTTGACAAGTACGTATATCTAGGTAGTCTATTCACTAGCGATGGAAAAATAGATGGGGAGTTAGATAGGCGCATAAATAAGGGTAAACAGGTTATCGGTAGAGCAGGGTCCATCCTAACAAATAAAAACATATCAAAAAAAGCTAAAATGGCCATACACAATTCTATATTCGTACCGACTGTACTATACGGTAGCGAGACATGGACCTGTCAAGAAAAGGACAGGAGTAAAATTAACGCGATCGGCATGAAACCTCTGCGCATAATATGCGGGAAAACACTAATGGACAAAGTCCGAAACGAGACAATCCTCAAAGAATGTGGTGCAAAAGAGACAATAGTTGACACATGGGAAAGAAATCAGTTAAGATGGTTCGGACATCTTGAAAGAATAAAAGATGAACGACTGACCAAACAAGTGTATAAAGGTAAAGTAAATGGCAGAATGCCCAGAGGTAGACCGCCGAAAGAATGGTTAGAATCTGTAAATGAGACATTAATCCGTAGAGACATAAGAAGCCATAGGAACACAAGAGCTTGCATGAAAAAATGCATGGACGTGAAGGAAGCTAGAGTAGTATGCCAGGACAGAAAAGTGTGGCGACAAATAGTTTGTAAACAGAGTGACAGTAGAATGAATGACGCCTGAAACAAAGATCTTGGATACTAATAGGCCCAAGTGGAGAACCATACATAACAATTTTGTGAGGCTCTTCACTTGGGGTGATCGCTAGAGAGATTGATCAGCAACCTGGGTCGGAGCAGTGTTGCGGAGTAAACGTGTCATTTAAATAAATAACACGAGAATTCCAGATCAATCTAAAATATATATACCTAACACTTATATACCTATCCACCTCATACCTATATTCCTACCTACCTTATACCTTTATACCCATATGCACACTACTATTCTCCAACCGAGCAAGCCACGCCTACCCCGAAAGGGAAATGGCTTAATGGTATAATTGAGAAAAAATTCAGAGCCCAAGACTCCATCTTCATCTACTGGTACATCATCAGGGATTATATTTAGTGTAGTTAAAAATCCAAGTATTACAACCTTAATTTGACCTAGAGTATAGACAGGTAGATCATTAATACCTGTTAGTCTCAACACTTCATTTTTATTTATTTTTATTTCGGGGTCAATCGCACTTCTTTTAATTAAATTTCGACCAGCACCAGTGTCGATCATCATACGTGCCGGGCTTTTTAGACCAACGGCAGATACCATGATCGAAGGAATTATATTATTCCTACTGATATGAATTTTGATATCATTTTCTTCACTTGTAATTTCTATAGGTGCTTTATTTAATGGGTTGGCGCCTTCCTCCCAGCACCCATTGGGGGAATAGCGTTGGAGTTTTCCTGGTTCTGCGTATAATTTTGAGGGCTTTGTTGTCCATTTCGATTTTGTAAATATCTACTCTTTTTATAACAATCCTTAGCGATGTGACCAGGGTAATTACAAAAATTGCAAATAATTTTGGATCCTTGGGTGGGATACGGGCGGGTCTGCTGATTATTTGTATTTTCAGGATTGTTTCCCTTTTGGTTTTGTCCAGGCTCAAAATTTTGATTCTGTCTGGGTCTAAAATTTTGATTTTGTCCATATCCGAAATTTTGATTTTGTTGGTTTCCAAAATTTTGATTTTGTCGGTTACTAAAATTTTGATTTTGTCTATATCCAAAATTTTGATTTCGTCGGTTATTGAAGTT
Source organism: Andricus curvator (assembly GCA_932195095.1). Taxonomy (NCBI): domain Eukaryota; kingdom Metazoa; phylum Arthropoda; class Insecta; order Hymenoptera; family Cynipidae; genus Andricus; species Andricus curvator. Next base: position 11,515 of record CAKNYM010038025.1, on the reverse strand, counting down.
TTGATTTTGTGAGTATCCAAAATTTTGGTTTTGTCTAGGTACAAAGTTTTGACTCAGTTCAGGTCTAGAATTTGAATTTTGTCCAGGTCTAAAATTTGGATTTTGTGCAGAATTCCATCTATTGTGATTATTAAAATTTCCTTGAGGTTTATTTGGTAAAAATTGGTTTTGGATTGAATTTGAAACAACAGGATTTTCAGAAAAAATTTTTTTTCGAAAGTTTTCGAGGTGGTAACACTTTTCGGTCGCATGTCCTGGTCTTCCGCAAATTAAACACGCTATTTTAGTGTCCTGAGCAAAATTGAATTAATTATTTTTTGTAATAATTCGCGATTCTGATTCTTCTTCTGAGGATTTAATTGGCTTATTTTTTCGTAGTTCTGAACATGCATTCAATTTTCTTTCAATTTCTAGTGCCTCATTAATAAGAGTTTTAAAAGTATCATCCGCGTTATCTTTCAATCGTATCTCTAATTCCGAACGCAATCCCCTTTTGAAACATTTAATTACATCACTTTCTAAATTTACTTTAAATGTGTCATCTGTGGCACCATCATTGCCTAATTTATGCGCGTCTTCGATTCTATCTGCTAATTCTTTTATTCGCGCAGCGTATGATATTACATTTTCCTTATCCCACATAAATATATTACCTAGTTCTCCTTGCAACTGGTATACGCTTTTCGCGGGGGCATAAACTTTTTTTAATTTTTCTATTAATTCATCTAGCGTTCGAAACGTATTTCCGAATATGCATTTTCGTGCTTCTCCGGTCAACTTACTTCTTACTAATCTAGCAAGATTCTCATGTGCCTGTGTAGGAATTATGGCTTTTGCTTCTGTACATCCCTCTATAAAGTGGGCTAAAGGGATGTTACTACCGTCAAAAATAGGGATTATTTCGAGCGCGTCGCGGAGGGAAACTTGTTGATTGGCTGGCAGTGTCATTTTTTCCTGTTTTGTCGAGTCTTCGTCACTTGATACGTCGTCACTATCGTGCTCACTTATTATTGATTCGCGATTCAAATCATGAAATGAGTTTTCTTTTGTTACTTCCTTACTAATTTGTTGCGAGAGCGTTGAACTTAATAATGATTTTACATTAGCCTGATAATCAATCACGTCATCGATAGTTAGAGTTTTATTCTGATCTATAGAACCACTGATCAAACTTGAATTTGTGTTAATTAAGGTACTATTTCCGGGATCAATAAATGCTGAACAGTCAAAATTATTGGTTTCTGAATTATCACTACCAAATTCTAAATCTAGTTTTTCTAATTCTTTATCAATATTAATTTTATTTTTCCTATCACTCTCAAGCCCGTTCTTGTTTAATTCTACTTGCTTAGCTAATTGAGGGTTTTTCTTTGCAAGATTCCTAGTGATTGTTTTTTGAATATTCCCTAAATCTACAGGTTTTTTATTCGGCATTGATTAAACTTATATTCGGACATATTTCTCAGTAATAATATATAAAATGTAAATGTTGTAAGTTACCCGTCTTCGTTCAAGTTCCTTGTGCTTAAAAATGTGTATAAAATAAATTTATTCAAAACAAATTATATATTGGCAAATTATATATAGGACCTTTAAAATAAAGGATACTCATATATTATGGCCCAAAGGAATTAGATAAATGAAATTAGAATTATTGGTATGAGGACTTACCGGTTATTGATTCGATTGAAGAATCAAATGTTATCTAGATGGTCTGTGTAATGGTGTGGAAGAAGGGGTTGTGCACTTATTATGAATTGGATATCCAAGATTTTGGTAGTTCCTTGAATGGTATTCAAAGTGTTCCAATGATTGATAATAGTGGGTCTAATTCAGGTTGAAATTGGTTCGAAGTATTCCAAAGATGGGAATTCCCAGATGCGGGTTTTCCAGTGCACAACACTGTCACAAGGGTACACACACTAACACGCGAGAGGTACCGGTTTGACACACTAGACACTGGACAGTCGAATCGGAGAAAACCGTAGAAAAATAGAGAAGAGGTGAACTATAACTTCTAACTTATCACGTTGCTAATGACTGAAGACTTAAGACTAAAGACTGACCCATGCTGGTCCAACGAGTTTTTATATGGCCTAAGGCGACGTCCCTGCATGCTTGGACGTCGGTGTATACGCGGACGTCACGAGTATATATAGATATACTATACGGCTTACAATGTTTTCAGTATATCTATAGCTATGTCCTCCAGCCTCCACGTGCTTTCATGCTCTATAGTCTATGTCTAGCTATGGCTAGCTAGACAGTGTACGCTACGGATTACAATGTTCTTACTATATTCTATACTCTATACCTTTACTCTCGTGCTCAATATATATAGTTATATTCTACAGCGTACAACGTGCTGATATACATATATAGCTACACTCTACAGCGTTCAATATTCGCTCTATATTTATTGAGTATTTATTAGTGTAAGCATGCAAATAGATAAATATATAAATAAATATATTAATATATATATATATATATATATATACGTCACGGGACGTGACACCTCCCCCCTAAGTCGAACGCGGGGTGAAGCATTCAGGTGGGGCTTCAGAGTCCCACATGGAGCGAACGTCCGCGTTCGAACGTATGGTAGAAGTGTCGTCATAAATATGTACTAGATTAAAGAAATAGATACAATTATTTCTTATATGTCAGTTGATATTCGTAAAAAGAACATATAAAAGTTAACAAAAGATATATATGTAATATCAAATTTGTTTTGAGATCAGGGATTACATATTGTACTTATAGTTTCTGCGTGGACTAAAACAATGTGGAGTTACATGTCCTCTCTCATAGCATCTTTCGCATGCGTTTAACCATTTATAAAGTTTTATTTTATTTGTACTAACTTGTGCATCTGAAATTATGTGCACATTCACATTCTCGTGAATATTGATTCTTAAATTAGTATAATTTTCTTCGGAAAACATAAATTTTTCTGTTAACGCTTCTAACATATGGCGAGCAGCATTTTGTCTCGCAGCCTTTTTTGTAGATGCAGGCTCACCTTCATATAAATATTTTACATTATTTTTATGCATTATGCATTTAGCCTCAAATGGTGGCAATTCGGCGTTATGACCTAGTGTCTTTACAATAAAAATAGGTTTCGAAAAATCGTATTCGATACTTATTTCGTTAAGGGTTTGTACTGCTGAGGATTTCGAGAGGTTTCTTTCCATTGCCATGTTATCTGTAAAAGAGAAACAGCAATATTTGGATTTTTAGATAACATGGCATTGGGAGTTCAGTTAAATTATATAATATATGGTGTTGATTTTAGCAGAAAATTTATTATAATTTTTTTTTTTTTATGACGTAGTAGATTTTAAAGTAAGATTTAATTACATATGCAGCGTTGTCGCAATAAAATTGAGTTTTATTCACAATTGTATTTATGAAATTTAACTTTCGATGATAGTCTTACTTTGGGCCATAATTAACAAAATTTTGGCACCAAATTCGAATTTTTAAATGTTTTGTTATTACGAATTGGCATATCGGACACATTTTGCTAATTTAAAATATCTAATTTATTACTGTTTATCATTACAAGAAATCAAAACGCGTACAAATATTTTTGCTACAAAATTTAAGAGATGAAGAGATACATAACCTGTAAATTAACAAAAATATGACAAATCGTGCAACTGTACTGAAATGTACTTGAAGAAAGAAAACAAGGTGAAAAGCCGATTTTTACTGTGATTATAATCATGATACTTACGTAATGAAATTTCGCGGAGTGTGCTTTTTAATACAATTGCACTTTAGTTGGTAACAATAATGGTAAAATAAAAAAAATATGAGAACATCTATGTATATTTAATCATTATTTTCAAGAATTTCAGTGTCAGCATCCGAATCCTCTTCCGGATTTAATATTCAACAACATTTAAAAAGGATCATCCAATCTTACGTGAACATCATAAAAGAGATACATATGTATTTGCGAGGTTAAATATTAAAATTGTAAAATTGGATTTACATAGTATAGTGTAAATAACTACTTATGAAGAAGGAGAAGAAGAATTATATAGCTTCACTGTTAGAAATTTCTATAGCGATTTTACTATAAATGTAATGGAAGCAATATGCATATACGTGTAGTAAATTTAATATACCACCATCTTGTAAAATTAATATACATGTATAGTAAAACAGAGCGCGTGACAGTTGAAAGTTCTTTGATGCACACAAATCTTGTCAAATATTTAAAACTAAAGTAATAACCTAAAATTCATCGACTAAATTCATATTTATAATCAAAGTGCAACGTATAGGTGGGATTTTCTTCAAAATTCACTGTAAATGTCAGAATTTTAACAAAACAACCGCTGCTTTTAGGTTAGGTGTCTTGATTATTCGCTTAATTGAACTTTTCCACTTAAAACCCAGTATAATTTATGTTTAACTAGAAAAAAAATATCATGCTTTATTATTTGGAATTGATGATCACTGCCAAAATTAATTTTAATTTGTGTAAAGTGAATTTACCTGACTTTTCTAAGAGTTGACCAATATACATGTATATGAAATTTACTATGCAGCCTCTTAATTACTATTGCATAGACCGAGTTTTTAGATTTACTATACAAATGTATAGTAAATCTATATTAAAATTGCAAACATTTTTAACAGTGTTTCTATTAGAAAAATAATTTTTACATTGACAAAAAGTGATTATTTTGCAAGAACCATTCTTCTAATAGTATAAAGAGAGATGAGAAAAAAAAACAACATGGTTAGAAGTTTGTATATGTAGGTACACAAAATTGGTTATAAAACTGAGTCTAGGTGCTTAAACATTTAAGATAGACCAGGTGCAGTAATAGCAAACATAAAAATTAAACAGTTTTTCACTGTGAAATGTTTAATTTTTGAAAATGGAAGAATGTTAAAGAAAAAGGAAGTAGAAAGGTTTAGTTTAAAATTAAGGAAAGAGTCGGGAAAGACTAGAGGGTGCCATGCATTTGTAACTGTATGCGTGAGGGCTTCTAAAAGGTGTCGTTAAAGAGAGGTATAGGAGTCAATAGTAATTTGTTGAAGTTTTTGAGATGATTTTAAAAAGATTTATAATTTTTCGAAAGATCAAATTAGGGATAGAAAATAAATTATCTTCGAGTAAATAAAGAGAAGCTTCTTGAGTTTCTTATAATTTCTCAAATGTGTTTGAAACTTTTTGTAAAAATGGATCATGTTTTGTTGCTGAAGAACTGTAAATATTATATGTTTGAATAGAAATTAGCGAAATTTCTTCAAGAAAATAAGTTTAGTGATTTGGTATCAATGTTGTGACTACTTCCATTGCAAATGTCAGATCTCTTCTTACATCTTGTGATGATTTTGTTATAGTTCTCTATTATTTGATGCTTGAAATTATATAAGACAAACGTGTCTGAATAAGACGAAAAATGATATTCATCTGAAAGGATTTGAATATCAATAATAGGCTCAAGATAAACGCCTAATGAGTGCGAGAAAAGAGAATCGATGTACGAGGTTGTCGCATCAGATGGGGTTACTAGGAATAATATCAAAAAGATACCCGGTGAAATTTGTAGTTTTTAGTTCATTGTGCTTCTCGAAAGCCTGTAAAAAGAAAACAAAAGTTAGTGCACAAGATGGTTTTAATTTTGAGCATTATATCCCTAGTTGTGTGTATGCTTCTAAGGTTTTGTGCCCATTTAGGAATATCAATGTCATTTCTTTCGAAAATTTCAGTATGAAATAAATATGGCCATAACATGAGCAGATCAATTTGATGCATAAAAACGACGATAAGAGAGTCTATACGCTGACAGTGGATGGGATCCATCTGAAATTAAAATGATAAGGGCTTGTCGTTTAATTATTAACGGTTTGACATTTTATGTGTGAACGTTTAAGTCTATTGACGTGTACTACTGCAGGTTTGCCTTTTATGTCAATTTTGACGTTTCCTTTTCCTAATATTTCTAGGACTTCGTAAGGCCCTTTATATTGATCATCAAATTTTTTCTTAGGTTCTTTTCCAATTAATAAAAAGACGTTGTCTCCAGTGTTGATTTCTAATGGATTAACTTTTCGATCATGATATATTTTTTACTTTTCTTTAGCCGCAATTAAATTTTGTCTCGCTTGAGTTCTCATTTCATATAATTTTGTTATAAAATTCGTTAGATAATCGTCATAAGTTTGCAATTTTTCTTGCTTTGATAGTGGTTCATTTGATGGTTGACGAGCTAATTTACCGAAAACTAATTCATAGGGCGTACATTTTGTACCTTCGTGGACACTTGTATTATAAGAAAACATGGCTAATTCAAGCCAATCGTCCCATTCGGAATTTTTTGAAACAAATTGTTTGAGGTATTCAGCTAACACGTGATGTGATCTTTCAAGAGACCCATTTGATTGTGGATGGAATGCTGTTGTTTTAAATTGCTTAATTCGAAAACGTTTTGCCATTCTTCTCATTAAATTGCTTAAAAAATTTGAACCTTGGTCAGTCAAAACTGCTTTTGGGGAACCGTAAATGCATATAAATTTTTTAACAAAAATATCGGCTACTGTTGAAGCTTTCGCATCTGGAATCGCTAGAGCTAAAGCATATTTTGTAAAATTATCTTGAATAGTTAAGATATTTACGTTGCCTAATGTTGTTTGTGGAAGTGGGCCAACTATGTCCATTGAAATTTTTTCGAATGCGGTTCCAGGCGTGTCCGTTATTATCATGGGATTTTTAGTTTTTACGCGAACTAATTTTTTGATTTGACATTGCAAGCACTGCTGAATATATTTCTGAATATCAATTTTCATATTCTCCCAATAATAATTCTGACGAATTCGATGATAAGTTTTTGTAACACCTTTATGACCTCCTAAAGCTGAAGAATGTGCCTCTTTAAGTAATTGAGTTCGTTGTTCTTTCGTTGGATATTCAACTATTCCCGTACATATGATAATTTTGGTAGAAGAATCCGAAAAAGTTGAAATTAGAATTTCACGTATTTCTTTCCAGCCTATGTGATTAACTTGTGAAGTTTTTGCGATACTAATAGATCGTAAATTTAGTCTCACTGATATTGAATGCAAAGAAAGTATTGAAAGTTTAATACTGCTTAAAGTGTCTGACAAATTTTCTTTAGAATCAGCTTCAATGGGAAGGGCTAAATGATACTGCTGTCCTTTCTTTATTTCTTTAACAACTCCTTTCTCAAGTTGGCTGAACTTAGGTAAAATACCACGTTTAGACAAAGCTCTTGAACCATTATCACGTGGGGAACCGTCAGTAGCACTCAACAACATTTTGGTGTGTATGTGCTTGGGTATTCAAAGGAGGGGGCTCTGGAGGGGGTTTACTTTCTTCTAATTTCTCTTCATTTACTTCTTGAAAAATTTCGGGATTTTTCACATTTCTTTCTTTTGGAACTTTTATAAAATCTTCTGGTTCCGAAAGTTCTTGCATATTTTCTTCATCAACAAAGTTTTCTTCATCTGAAAAATTTTGCAAATTTTCGTCATTTAGGACTTCATCTTCCGAAAATGAGAGATTATCTTCTTCATTTTCCTTCTCTTCTTGTTGTGCAACAGGCTTTGCCTTGGATTTTTGGTAATTTTTCTTCTTCTTCTTTTTAACTTGTTTTCTTGAATTATCAAAATATTCTGTATCTGAATCAGATTCATCTTCAAAGTTTATGTGCGTTTGCTGTTTTAAATTCAGAGACCCACCAGTAGTTGCCTCTTTTCTCGGTCTGCCTCTTTTTTTTCAAGGCTTGCGGGTTGCTTGCATTTGTGAGCACAGCTTTCTTGGGCCTACCTCGTGCTTTTTTAACAGCAGGCGAGGGAGGTAAGTATTCTTCCTCACTATCTTTATATGACTTACCTTGATTTTCAATTTGTTCATTAATTTGTGTTTGCTCTTCGTATTTTTGTTTCTGTCCTCTTGTAACCACAGTATTCCAAGATTGACAGCGAAGTTCGTTTTTCTTTATAATTTTTGGAAATAAAAGTAACATTGAAAGATAGAGAAGTTTCTGTATTGGACTATCAAAAAGTTCATTTTGTATTTCATTCAGTGATTCTTCACTTATTAAATTATGAAGAATTTCAGGAATTTTTTCCTTCAAAGATTCGCTATTTATTTTGATATTTTCTTCGGAATCTGAATTTTTATGATTCTCAAAGTTCAAGAATTTCATAGAATTGAGAGGATTTTCTTCCTCAAATGTTGAGTCATTCTCAGAAATTATATTAATTCCTACGGTTTCATCGTTTTCTAGAACGGGGTTCCTCGAAAGCGCATCTGCATTAACATTTGATTTTCCTGCTTTATAGACGACGTCATAATCATATTCGGCGAGTTTTAATCGCCATCTTGAAACTCGAGAACACGGATCTTTAGAATTTTTGAACCAAACAAGGGGCTTATGGTCTGTAACGAGGGTGAATTTTCGTCCGTACAAATAAGGGCGAAAATATATTACAGAGTAGACTATCGCTAAAGCTTCTTTTTCATACGTATCGTATTTACGTTCAGGATCGGTTAATGATCTTGAAACATACGCAATTGGTTGGTCTTTACCTATTTTACCTTGCGAAAGTATTCCGCCTATGGCGTAACCTGATGCATCTGTAGTTACAATGAAAGGTTTTGAAAAATCAGGTCGAATCAAAAGTGGTTCTTGACACAATTTATCTTTTAAAATATTGAAAGCTTGTTGCTGCTTTTCCGTCCAATTAAATGATATATCTTTTTTAAGGAGCTGATTTATTGGGGCTGCTATCTTAGCAAAATTTTCTATAAATCTACGGTAATATCCTGCTAAACCTAAGAATTGTTTAATGTGCTTTTGATTTTTAGGTGTTGGGAAGTCTTTTACTGCCATGATTTTCTTCGGATCAGGTCGAACTCCGTCCTTATCTATTATATGTCCCAAATATCCTACTTCGTGTCGTAGAAATTCGCACTTGTCGGGTTGTAAATGAAGATTTGCATTTCGTAATCGGTTCATTAGTTCAGTAAATTTTGATTCATGTTCTTCTAAAGTATTTGCGTAAATCACAATGTCATCTAGATAAACAAAAAGTTCCGTTCCCTGAAGTCCCGTTAGAACTAAATCCATTAGTCTTTGAAAGGTTGCTGGTGCGTTTTTTAAACCAAAAGGCATTCTGTCAAACTCATAATGTCCATAAGGGGTTGAAAACGCAGTTTTGTGTGCATCTTTGGGATCCATTTTTATATGATGGAAACCCGTTGCTAAATCGAAAACAGAGAAATAGCGAGCAGATCCTAACTGGTCTAAAATGTCGTGAATGTTTGGTAGAGGATATGAATCACCAATTGTCTTTTCATTCCATTTTCTAAAATCAAGTACCATTCGCCATTTCTTTTTTCCTTGTGAGTCTTGTTTTTTTGGAACAATCCAAACTGGTGTATTGTAAGGTGATTGGGAAGGTTTTATTACATTGTTTTTTAATAATTCATCTACTTGGCGGATGATTTCTTCCTTATGAACTGGAGGAAATCGATATTGTCGCGAAAAAATAGGACAATCATCTGTTGTCGGTATTGAGTGTTGAAGAATGTTTGTAGGTTCTAAGTATTCTCCCGGAATGTGGAAGCAATCTGCATTTTTAATAATTAATTTTTCAACATGTTCATATTCTTCCATATTTAAATGATCTAACCGTAGCAGTTTTTTAATAATTTCTACTCTTTCTTCGCCTGTGATCTTGTAAAATTTGCAGAAATGGTTAGACTTTTCATCGGATTTCAAAAAACTATTTAATATTAAATTAGGCAAATTTTCATCATTTTCATTTTCTGAAAAATTAGATTGATTTGTTGAATTGTTGACTTCGCATTGTTCAAAATCTTGTAATTGAACACAAGGAATTGATATTTTTACAGGTTGTTCATTTATGTTTGCATATTTGACGTAGGCTTTGCCTCCACAATTTTTTACAATGGCTTGACCTACAAAAATTCCTTCTCCAATTGATAATTGGGGTATATAAACTTCACTTTTTTCCGTATTTTCTATTTTTACATAATAATCAAAAATTGTTCGTGCTGGGATTGTGATAACGCCAGTTTGTTCAAAAGGATATGTTGCATTGTTAATTTCAATACATTTATTACGATTTTTCCCGCTCTCCATTAGTAGGAATTTTCAATTGTTATTTTCATGTTAAAGCTTTTCGCAAATTGCCAGGGATTAAAAATTATAATATTGCATTGACGCGTCATTTTCAAAGACTCCTAAATGCATCTTAAATTCTCCCTAAAACTTATAATATTGCAGTTCAATTATTATAACTATTTTAATATTTTAACCAGGAGGGAATTTCATCTATATCTATATATGGCTCTTTATCGAATTTTAAAGAATTAGGTGTGCGAAGGAATTTCCAATTGATTTTAATGGTTTGAAAGAAGTTCCAAATCTTTTCTTTCTTGAAAATCCTGACTTTCAAAGAATTTTCACGCGATAAATCAGGGAAATTACGGTATTTCAGAGGTTTTTCTTTTTTTTGAACTTATCCAAGATTATCCCCCAAAAAAAAAATCCTTCTAAATCACTCAATTTCCGAACTTTCAACTTCTATTGCGACGTTATTGGAAACTAATGCAAGACATATGGTCATCTTTTGTCCTAAAAAAAAAAAGAAGGGTTCAGTTCGTCTCAACTGTCTCAGGAAACCAGTCGTGTTTTTCGAGAATAAGGGAAGAAACCAAATATCAAATATAAAATTTAAAAATTTTCCACAAAGTATAACCTCAAGTGTAACCTGTAATTGGACAGGAAATAGAAGAGAGCCTGGAGAATATTTTTAAAGATAAGTTCTTTTTTTTCTTAGATCAATTTGTATTAATTTTACTGAAACAAAATTTTTAAAGCTCAAAGCTTCAAATAATGATGAAATTTCTTGATAAAAATTTTAGACTATCGTGCCTCATGTAAGGTTAATGGGGGGGGGGTAAACTCTAAAGATACTTCAAAGCGGTTGAAAACTCAAAAATTAAACTGATGATGTTTCACTTGACGCGCTGTTTTCAATGATTCCTAAATGCATTTTAAGTTTCCCTTAAACTTGTGATATTTCAGTTCAATTGTTATAAGTATTCCAATATTTCAAGCAGGAGAAAATTTGACATATATGTTTATATATGGCTCTTTATCGAATTTGAAAGAATTAGGTATGCGAAGGAATTTCCAATTGATTTTAATGGTTTGAAAGAAATTCCAAATCTTTTCTTTCTTGAAAATCCTGACTTTCAAAGAATTTTCGCGCGATAAATCAGGGAATTTACGGTATTTCAGTGGTTTCTTTAACTTATCCGAGATTATGCCTAAAAAATCTTTCTAAATCACTCCGAACTTTTAACTTCTATTTGCGACGTTATTGGAAATTTTCTTCTTCTCAATATTAATTTCAGTGCTTTTGGGATTTTTAAGGATTTAAATCATAATATTGCAGTTCAATTATTATAACTATTTTAATATTTCAA
>CAKNYM010038023.1:0-26838 GCA_932195095.1 Andricus curvator | reverse complement strand
TGTTTTACCGACCAAAGTGTCACCGAACTGTCATAGCTATACTACTATTCTGTAATATAAAATGTATCAAAATCTAAATATTCTTTATCAGAAATATCAATTCGTATAAGTTTTACAGAAGGAATAAAATGAATATACTAAGTATGAATTCTTTATTGCACTTCCCACCTTGGCTTAAACAACAAAAATTGCTTTCTTCACAGAAGAGTTTTTGCAGTGCTTCATGGCACATGAACAAATCTAAATCTCTATGTTGAAATACCACTTTTGCAGTGACCATCTAAAAGAACCACTCTTGGAGTGATCGTCTATAAGAACCACTCTGTATTTTTAGTTGGCTCTTCGTTTTAGTACGTTTTGAACAAATTGTAATGCTTTCAAACCCTTTTAAATTCTTTTATCTTCCTCGAATTCGCCTAAATTCTCTTAATTCCCTGCATTACGTTTAAGTCCTTAGAATTCAAGGGGCCAACTTAAAATACAGAGTGGTTCTTCTAGATGATAGTTCCAAGAGTGCGATTCTCTTAGACGATCACTCCAAGAGTGGTTTTTTTAACATGGAAGTATCTAAATATTATCAAATAAAATTAATAATGAAGAAAAAGATACAAAGAAAAAATTCGCAGGCAGAATAAATACAAGTCTCATGGAGGTACAGTATTCATAGAATTATGTATTCGAAAATGCCTTTGATGGTAAATGGCCCAATCATCGACAGATGAGCAGTTATCGACCATACTTTATGGCGGCGTTTCTTGGCAAGCGTAAAACGTCGCGTCATAATGAGAGTGAAGAGAAAGAAGTATACACTGTTAAAAATTTGCGCATAAAACTTCCACTAAATGTATTGGAAGTTTATTTCCGAAATGTAGGGTAACGCTACAATACATAATGTTGTAGTTTTCAAATGCAACGGATCATGCAGCGATATAAACGCTACAGTACATGTATTGGAATTCTCGGCGGCCACTTCACGATTTACGACACTTACAATACATGTATTGCAATTTTGGCATTCCAATACCTTGTTTGCAATTTTGCCTTGCGCTTGTATTGTAGAAGTGTTGGAGAATTCCAAACATTTTTAACAGTGTACCTTTGTCTCTTCCACTCTCATTATGGCGCGACGTTTTACGCATTAATTTCAATTTAGTTCCCTTTGGGCACACTGGTTTTAAAAGCCGTTATTGTTCTCAATAAAACTCTTCAATTATGTCCAGTAAATCCACGTAGCTAACCTCCTGTTCTTCAACATTCAGTGTCGACCAAAGTGGTTGCAACAGATTAAAAACCCCATCCTGGTTTTCAATAGGCGATGCATTCTCCTTGTCCCTATCAGAACGCTGCTCACTTTGCAATCGCGCCTCCAATAATTGTTTTTTCAATCGAACCAAATCAGATGCTTTCTCGCTTGCAATGCAGATACTACTAGATGTTTTGATGTGCATTTCCGTCACGTCACGATCATTCTTCTTGCCTTTTTTCTCCTTCGATTTCATAATTCGTTTCTCTTATGGGCTGGTATCAGCGTTGCTGCGATTTCAGTTCATCTGGACGCCTTGCGGTAGGTCCTCGCACACGTGGGAAAGGAGACTGCAAATCTCGAGGTGATTTTTGTCCATCAGGGCGACTGTTTCTATTCGTCTGCCCTTTTTTTCTCGATTTCATAGAAGACAGGGCGTCACTATCGCTCGCGGAGGTAGTGGAAATTTCTGAGTTAGGCAACAAGTTCCTGAAAAATCAGTGGGTGTTCTTGTGGGCGGCAGAGGTTCCGAGCGGGCTGACGGAGATGGTTTTTGAAATGGAGTCTGCAATGGGTGAGCCAATGATAAATTTGTTACTTCCTTTATTGTTATTCGCAGTCCTTTTGGAGGTCTTTTGCCGTCACTTCGTACAGATGCAGCTTGAAGTGTCTCTCCCTTCGCGGACGTGGAAGGCCTGTCATGTACGAATGTGCTAGTGCCAGTATTCGCCTGTCATATGATGGAATCTGTAGAAAATTCCACAGATTTAACCTGGGGTGCTGAAGACGGTTCTTCTACAGAACTAGATGATGACTTCCGCGGATAGTAAAGTTGATCTAAGTCAATGGATGGTGCGTTTAAATTTTCGTCAGTGGGTTCTTGAGATACAAGTATTGCATGTGTTCATTCTGTGGGTTCAATCTCTATAGCGACTTGCTCCGTGCTGGATGATCTACAGCGAATTGCGGCGAGAGTTTCTACTTCAGAAGCTGAAAGAACATCAGTAGGTAGGAAGGTAGGTTCACGTTGTTGAATCACTTCCGTTGTGTGCAACTCTGCACTTTCATTTCCTGTGAGAGTTTCCAGGTGAAGTGACGGATGGATCAAATCAGTGGGCGAACAATGGTATACTACGTTAGAAGGCGAATCCAGCTGATAAAAAATCATTTTATTTGATTCAGGATGACAATCTAGTTTCATCAGTGCTTTCGTTTAAAGAAGCTGCTTCTGAAGGCTGGACGATTTCAAATTATATTCCTCTTGAATCTTCACTTCCTAAAGTTTCTAAGTTTCTAGTTTCAGGTGATGCGAGGTGATACGTTGTATTGGATGATTCCGGTATTAAACGAGAATTGCCAGAGATCTCATGTAGAAACTTGAATTCGGGAATGCCTGCACAATAGAGGAAAAGATATATGAAAACGAACCAGAAAATAGAGTAGAAAACAGGGAACTATATACTGATAACACAAATCTGATTTTTTTTTTACTTTTTTCCAGTTCAATTTTACTATTAATCGAAAACGTTAGCACGTCGGATTACTGGACACGAATTTTCAAATATGGCCAAAAACCTGAACCTTGGGGGTTTCGAGACCATTTTTCTGAAAATCCTGACGTGATGGAGAATTTTTGCTGCCCGATTTGGATTCAGCATATGAGAATGGATGTATTATTAGTTAAGTTACTATTGGACGGACCATAATGCAAATGCGGCTGTTCAATGTTTCGGCTCCTGCAATGAAATAGACAGTAAATAACAGCAGGAATCAACAGCGCGAAAGGAGCATAAAAAGGGAAAAAGGGTGATTTGTTCACAAAATTAGGGAAAGCTTCTGAAAGAGTTAAAAATAATATAATTCTAAATTGGAAGCATCCAAACCTTGAACGTATATAAATTGTATTAATGATTGAACATTTTACAATTTAGAATTGTGAAATCAAAATTATTTTTATTGTGGAATCCTTTTGAATTGAATTATTCGCATCTAGGTTCTCGAACAATCAGATTTGACATAAACCAACAAGGTAAATAGAGATTAATCCAATGTGAAATATTGATTCCAGGATTATGTAATTCAAAATACATGGTGCGTGAAAAGGCGCCCTTACGCTTGAATTAATTCTTCAAATCTTCAATCAGAAATTGTTTAATATCAAAAGTTTTAATTCTATGAGTGCTTAAAGTTCTAGACCTTCAAAATTTAACTATATCAAATAACATAAAAAATTACATCATTTTACTATGGAACATTCCAAACTGAATGATTCCAAACTTTCTTACTAACTAAACATTTTTGAAATTATAATTCTGATATTAAAACGCTTTTCATCCTAGAATCCTTTCAAGTTCAATTATTTTAATTTAACTTGTTTAAAATTGATCATTGTTAAATTGAGATTTTATACTTCTCAAAATTCAAGAAGATTTGTTACAGATGAGAAAAATTTAGCAAATGGGCAAATAAAGGTATAACGTACAAAATTTGAAATTGAGTACATGAAAATGATTTGATTAACATTTAATAAAAAAATCATTCAACTTTTGAGGTTTAAGTTAAATATTTGATCTGTATATGATCTTCCTGGAATAAATCCCCTTTGGACTTCCCATATCTTTTCTTCTGTAATTTCCATCACCCTAAGAATAAATATTTTTGAGTATATTTTACTTACGGTACTTAGTAAGCTGATACCTCTGTAATTACTGCAGTTGCTTTCAACCCCCTTTCTTTTGTATATTGGTACGATAATCGCTTTTCTCCAATCGTCTGGGACTTCTGCTATCTCGATATATATAAATTTATCAATTCGCACAACCTGTGAGGTATGTACTCGACACCGTCTTTAAGAATTTCAGCGCTAATACTGTCTACACGAGCAGCCTTACCGTTTCTTAAGTTCTTAATTATATCTCCAACCTTAGTGACACCGACTTTCTCAATTCAGTTTTCTGCCGCATCATGTTCTATATTACAGTTCTGGTGCCCTATAGCTACATCTTCTAATAATTCTTTAGAAGATTCCTTCAAAGCGTCCAGTATCTCGTCTGTATCGTATAGCAGTTCGCCCTTGCCATTTCTCATGCTGACAAACTCTGTACTTTTTCTTTCCTTCATATATTTATATAACAGTTTCTTGCTTTCTTCACAGACTTTTTGTATCTTCTTCTTTTCTTCTGTTATGATTTTATCTTTACTCTCCTTGACTAGTAGTTTAGCTTTTCTCTTTTTGTGTCTGTAATCATTTTTGAGCCTATTTCTCTCCTCATCGCTAAGACCTGTGATTTTCAACGATCTCTCGTACGCTTCTTTCTTTTCTTGTCGGGCTGCCTCAATTTCATCATCCCACCATGCATCACCATGCATCACCAGATTTTCTTCCCACCGTATCATTTATAATTAGATAAGTATTTACTTGCACTTTCACGGCGCGAATACGGGATACTTCCGATTGCTTGATGCCGCCGGACTCTTAGAGTGCTTTTTATTTTAGGTATTTTTATAAATTTAATTTCAATGATGACTTATATTTTGTTCATCGACCATCATACCACCATGAACACTAATTTCAATCACTCACTTGCACAAAATTTATAAATTAAGTTTGGCTCAAACTATCAATTAAATTTTCTTCCAAGAGACTTGAAGAATTTTATTTCTTACAAAATTTTGTAAAATTTGCCACTTGAAATTTTCAAGTAATAAGTAAACAAAGAGAATACGCCATCCTGTTATCAATATTAGGAACTTTGACACTAGCTGGTCGCAAGCTAGAGCCATCGCCAAATTCAAGCTAGACCCAGGATATGGGCCCCCAGTCTGGCCCAAGTCTGGAACCGGAAAAAAACTTGGCGATTTCTCCACGGGTTATGAAGTATAAACTTCCACCAAAAAAAGGGAATACTTACATTTTCAGATGAAAAAATTAATTTTTAAACAAGAAAAAATTAATTTCCAACAAGAAAGTTAAATTTTCCAACAAAAAGGTAAATGAAAAAAAATTAACAAAGTAGTTGAACCAAATAGTTGAATTTTCTATCAAAGACGATTAATTTCTAACCAAATATTTAAATTTTCAACCATAAAGATGGATTTTTCCACAGAGAAGATTAATGTTCTACTTAAAAATATGAATTTTTAACAAATTACATCAATTTTCAACAAATTTGGTGAATTTTGAAGAGAAAAAGGCGAATTATCCACAAAGAAGTTGCATTTTCAACAAGAAAAGTTACATTTTCACCCCCAAAAGTTGAATTTTCAACAATAACAGTTCATATTCAATCAAGCAAGATGACGTTTCTACATAAAAGATGAATTTTATACCAAACGACAAATTTTCATCCAATTGAATTAAACGAGAAAATAAAGTTTTCAACAAAATATCTGAATTCTCTAACAAAAAGATGAATAATCAATAGAAAAGTTAAATTTGGATCCAAAAAGATGAATTTTTACACCAAAAAGATGGATTTTTCCACCAGAAAGATTGACGTTATACCAAAAAGACGAATTTTCAACAAAATACATTAATTTTCAACAAAATAATTCCATTTTCTCCTAAATATTACATTCTTAAACATATTTTTTAATTTTCAACCGAAAATATGAATTTTGAACAAAAAAGCTAATTTTAACCCAAATTGTTGAATTTTCGAGGCAAAAAGGTAAAATTTTTAACTTAAATGATGAATCTTCAACAAAAAAAAAAAATTAATTTTCAACAAAGTAGTTCAAATTTCAACCAGGTAGTGGAAATTTTAACCAACAAAGATGAATTCCGAAGAAGAAATGTGATAGTTAATCGTTCTACCAAAAAATATTTTAATTTAAAATAAAAAAACAGTTGAATTCAACCGAAAAAGTAGAATTTAAAAGATAATTTTTTAATCAGGAAGATTAATTTTCTAAATATGGAATAGTTAAATTATTAACCAATCACATGAATTTTCAAACAAAAAAATGAATTTTTTTTAAGTAGTTCAATTTTCAACAAAGTAGTTAAATTTTTGACCAAAAAAGATAACTTATTGACAAAATAGTTGCATTTTCAATTACATAAGTTAATTTTCAACCAAATAATAGAATGTTTAACCAATCTAGATGAATTCTAAACCAGAAATATAATAGTAGACTTTTCAAGCAAAAATAGTTCGATTTTCTTAATGGGTTCTATTAATTCAGTTCACACTTAAAAGGAAAAAAGTGAAAAAGAAAATTTTCTTTAAGACAGGGAGAAAAGGAGAATTCTTCTAACAAGGTGAAAAGAGGGAATAGGGAGAAGGAATAGGGGAATGTTTGTGGAGTCGACTGGTGCAAAATTTTTTTGGAATTTTCATGCATATCACAAGGAAATTCATTGGAATGTTCAAGAAATTAAAAAAAAAATGATATTTAGAGTATCCGCAAGCCCCTTGAAGTTTAAGACGCATTTCCCATAAGAAAAAAAGACGTTTTTGTAAATTTTATACAGAATCGTCAATATGAGGTGAATCGAATTGAAACTCAACATTTCTCTTCATAATTGGCCATAGTATATAAATCAAAACTTATTTTGTAAATATCACCCCCATAAGTATGTTTTTTAGTGTCCCGAAAAAACCCTATAAGTGAAAACTTGGATTTTGTGAGTTTTTGGCGCTAATTATGATTTTCTTGTGGCTTTTTCGAATTTTTCAAATCCTTATCAAATTTTCCACTTTTCAATTAGTGCGAGGTGATAATTGATTAATTTTAACAAACCTAATTGTTTTAAGAAATTGTTACTGTTTATAAATCTCTTCTTTTATATTAATGCTAGATAGTTGCGGTTTTTTCTGAAATTTTTAACTTTTTGTCCACTTTTTAATTAGTGAGGTAATAATTAATACAAGTGAACAAACATAATTATTCAAAGAATTGATTATTGCTTATAACTATCTTCTCTCAAATTAATGCTAGGCAGTTGCGCTTTTCTTTAAAGCTTCAGTTTCGCTTAGACTTTTTGGTTATCAACAAATAATAAATGAAAATCAACAAGAATCATTTTTTAAATAGTATTGTATTTTTCTTATTGAATAAGATTTCAAGATTTAAGAAAAAAGCAACTTCCTAGCACTAATCTAAGAGAAGATAATTCTAAACAATAATTTTTTTTTTCAATACGTATGTATGTTTGTTAACTTGCATTAATTATTACCTCAGTAACTAAAAAGTCCATAAAAAGCTTAAGAGTTCAGAAAAAACCGTACCTTTTTAGCACTTATCTAAGAAAGGATACTTATAAACTATAATGATTTGTTTAAATAATTACTTTGGTTAAAATTAATTAATTTTTATATAATATATATGTATATATCTAATTATTAATCAAAAGTTGTGAAGTTCCTGTAAACCAAACCAGAAAATTAATGTGGAAAAAATATTTTTTAATTACTTTACTATAGTATATTTGTTATCTCTGACATTATGGAAGCGCTAATCATTATTTTATAGTTTCTTTTATTGTATACATTTGAAGAAAAGTAATGTTAAAACAATTTATTTAATTTTTTGTTATACAGAACGACATAAAACTTCCTTTACGAAATTACAAAATTTGTAACTGAATTTTCCTAAATTTTTCAAAATCAGCTCAAATTTATTATAATTTCAAATGAATGATACTGTTTGACCTTTTTAGGTTCATTTTTATATAAATAAGTTAATAACAATTTAAAGATTATGAAAGAGATTTTTGTAGTTAAATCTTGAATAAAAAAACTTTATTTCAATTTAGGTTCCTGATGTCTGCATCTGTCTTGTTTACAAATATAAATTGCTTCTCATCGTTTACCAAAAATATGTCATAATCGTATTTCGTAACAACATTTAGTACAGGTATGAAAAGCAAATGAATTTAATAACTCTAGCTTATATACTTGTTTCATCATTCTTGAAACTTTGGGATCAATTTCTTTAGAAATATTATTATGTTAAATGTGAGAAAAATAAATTACATAATGATTTTTCAAAATTTGAGTTTAGACCCTTTTGTAGACACTATTTGAGATTCTTTTTGGTCAAGATTTTGCCTGTCGCAACGGTCATGAAAGTAAAAACTCTTTTCTCTTAATTTTCTATTAAAATTTCAAACGATATTGAAAATGTTGTATTAAAAAGTTTTTGAATATAAAAAAGGACACCTTTTCTGTTTTTTGACTTTTGTCATAAAACCAACTTCGTGGTCTTAATATTTTTCTGCGAAAGTGATGTCCGGGAAAGGCTATTTGATTCGAAATTATTTTTTTTTTATTCATGGTCCATCATTTTATTTGAAAATGATTATTTTTTTATTTCAAAATGAAGCTATTTCATTTTTTCTAGAAAATTGATTATTCCAAATTGAAAATTTACTTATTTTTTTGATAACACGTCTTTTTGGGTCGAAACTTTAATTATATGGGTAGAAAAAAAGTATTTTTGAGTTGTGTTTTCAAAATTTTTGTTAAAAATTCGTATTTTTTTATTTAACTCAACAGTTTTTGATAGAAAAGTAAGATATTTTTTTCATGGAAATATCAACTGTTACACTTTTCATTGAGAATTCATTTGTTTATCGAAGATTCATAACTTTAGTAAAAAATTTAACGATTTTGTTGGAAATTCCATTTTTCTAGGTTGAAAATTAATTATTTTAACTGAAAATATAATTCTTTCATTTTTGGTTATAAAATTATCTTTTTGAGTTGAAAACTCGAATATTTTCTTGAAAATTCATGTCATCTGTGGATGACTCTTTAAAAATTCTGTATAACTGTTGTCATTGGAAGGGTTTAAAATATCATTGGAAAACAACATTGTTTTCACATTAACGTTATTTATCTCCTAGGTGTGAGGTTGTTATTTTTGAAAGAAAAATTTACAACAGCTAGGGAAAATTTAAAATTGGTCAGTTCGTGCAAACTTGATTACTCCATACCGCTAAATCTGGATTTTGAAATATTTGATTAATTTCATTTTCTCACGAAAAAAATGACATTAGTCGTAAACTTACTGATTGAAACGTTGATTAGTTAATTAAATATTGCAGCATTTTTAAGGTTTGAAAATGTCAAAATAACAAGCGTTTATAAATTGTAGGTTTTAGTAAGCTTGAATAAGTATGAACTTGAATGTCTAAAGAAGTTTATTTTAATTTTTTAGCTTTTTCCTTATGTGAAGGATAGTCTGAGGTCTCTCTTGAACAAAATTTGTAAAATTCAACTAATTAATAGAGCAATTTCACTGATTCGATTAGCGAAAAGTCAGCCGCAGAAGAATAACAGAAAATTTCTAATTGTTGTTATTAAACTTATTGTTCGATAGAAATAAATACATTCACTTAGCACTGTTTTTAATGATCAAAAACGGTTATTAAAATGGAAACAGTGAAAAATAGAAAAGTTAAATAAAATAACGGGATGGTGTAGCATTCCTAACTCTATTGAAATAATAAGAGGTCAGACTGTAAAATTGTAAACGTGATGATGTAGCCTGCCCCAATTTCAAATGAATTCCTTCTGATTATCTGAATAAAATTAAGAAAGATAAGAATTTTTTACAATCTTAAAATAATAAGGGATCAGTGGTTTTCAAATTGAGTACACATAATCAGGATCTTCATGCGATACTTTTCAACAAAGTCCCTTTTGGATTTTCAAGATTTTTTTCGGTTGTCCATTTTTCCCATTCTCCATTAAAAAATTGCAATTATTTATCAAACTTTATACAAATGATTTGAATAAGGATTCAATTAAGCCTTAACTAAGGTCGAACTTAAGTGTCCAATGAAGTTGACATTTATTTCACAGCTCCTCTTTTTTACGGAAAACATACATTATGCCTCCTTGAATCAGAATTTTTACAACTTCATATAATTACAAGTGAAATTTCACAGATTTTATTAACGAAAAGTTGTCCCCTAACGATGAGTAAAGTTTATACAAATGGGAAAAGTGCAAAATTGAAAAATTAATGAAATAACGCGGTGGCGTAACATTTTTAACTCTATTGAATCAATAAGAAGGCCCTATTCTGAAATTGCAAAAGTGACTTAGCCTGTTTAAATTTTCAAAATATTGCCTACAGATTGTTTGCACAAAGTGAAGAAAAATAATACAATGTATTGAAGGAAATTCCATAATTTTAACTGAAAAATTAGGAAATTTGTAATAAAGTATTCTTACATGTATCCTTATTCTCTTACATTTATCATCATTCTACGAAACATATAAAAACATGAAACTTCCGAGCATGTTTCATAAAATTAAAACAGAAATTTCCAACAATGCACTTGTTCTAATTTCCATGTTATTGAAGCAACTAACATATCGTCAGAATGGTCAAAAATCGTCGATTTCAAATATAATATTTTAGAACTTTTAATTGCATAATTTAAACTATTTTACGTTTCGTCTTCTATTCTTCATTACATGCGAAAGACCATCGCTAACAAGGGTCGGCGGCAACATTCTGGTGGTCACTGAGCTGCGTGAGGGGAAATCGGTTAGTGGGGGTAGACCAAGTAGGTAGACGGCGATCAAATGGGCAACACCTGAAGTGACCAAGTGATGCAAAATTTTGACCAAAAAACAATCATCCAATAAAGGACTACAGCCATTTTAACTTCTGCTTACAGAGTTAGGATATTCAGCAAGTTCCGGCGGAAAAGAATATCCTAAAGCAGTGTTTTCTGGGAAACCTTTTCCTAATAACCCGCTTCCTCTTCATCTCCTGCCAGACGAAAAGGATCCCTTTATGATAAAGAAGGGAAAGGTGTGAAGTTTCCTGATCGTGGTAATGCAACAAGAAAGCGAGAAAACGCTGAGTTCATTGTTACAACAGAGAAAGATAATTATGTTCGTGGAGTATGACGAGAAGAAAATGGACCAAAAATAAAAATACACACGGAAAATAACGATACTGTTAAAAACATAACCCCAACAGAAATTTCTAATCATCCTGTAGACTATTTACTACAACCTTGAACTCTAATTTTTCACACATCTGAGGACCGCAAAGAACGTGTTCGTAGGTATGGTGGTACTCAGTAAAACAATCAAGTCAATTAAGAAAAATTGAAAGTTATTTCGTTTTGTGAAACAGTGAATCAAAACGTTGTATGATAATTTTTTGACTAACAGCAGCAAATTATAATGAATTGGACGTTTGCATAGCCTTTAATATCAGATGTTGGTGTGCGAAATAAAAGAATTCTTTATTACGTGCCTTATTGTATATATTTTTGTCCCATGCCATATTTTCTTTATCACACCTAGTATTCAAATGTTATAGTTATATGTTATTTCATTTTTACAAAGTAGAACAATATCAATCATGAAAAATACATTCGACATTTTTATAAATAATTCAGGTTACATCCTGAGTATAGAAAAAGCTTTTTTTTTTAATATCAAAAAATATTAATCCGAGACAAAAATATTTTTATGCAAAAGCAATAAACTACTAGTGGAAATCCCTTTATCTAAATTCTTTTTTGCGAAATCCTGGATTTGTAACTCAATTTTGTTAGAAAATATCTGAAGATCAAATGATTTCTAAAGGTAAATACAACTTTATACACGTGTTTTTAAGGTTCGGCACGGCAATTTGTGTCAAAAGCCTTAAGCTAACAAAAATATATTACTCCTCATTTGATATATTATGTAGTATGACTTTATGAGATTGTTTATCGCATGCTTTTAATGATCAGCTTTACACTTTCAGATAATTCTCGAAAAACCTTTATGCATTCGTAACTTAAAATTTATTTATAAAAATCCATTTACCCTATTTTTTTGTGTAAAAATAGTGTTTCATATTTATTTTCATTAAAAATTTGGCTAGTTTTTATGATGGTATAATCGACAAATATTTTAGACTATACTAATTTTACAGAAGGAAACTCCAGGATAATATTCTGAAGGAGAAAATTTAATATTTGACTGAATCCATTTTCAAATCAGGCATGTTGTACATCGGGGTGGTAAAAATTTATACCTGTAAGAACTAATTAAGAAATAATTTTAAATTGTTTGAACTATTTTTATTTGTTTAAATAATTTTTTCTCCCTGTAAATCGTGAAAAGTTATCCTCTCATGGGATAAATTATGCAAACTTGATGAATGTCAAGAGTAGTAGTTCTTGTTTCACATATTTGGTAATCACTTAAAACATTTTTATTTGTTTACACCACTTTTTTTTCTAAAATCGTATAAAGTTATTATTTTTTTTTTGGAAATAATGATACAATTAAGGAATGTCGAAAGCAATATATTTTTAAAGGATATTTGGTAATTTTTTCAACAATTTTTATTTTTTCAAACAATTTTTTCCCTGTGAAGCGAGAAAAGTTACTATTTTCTAGAATTAATGAAACAATCGACGGATGTTCAAAGCAATATTTGTTTCTGAAGGATATTGAGAAATTTTTTAAACAATTTTCGTTTCTTTAAACAATTTTTTTTTCTGTAAATCTTGAAAAGTTATTCTTTTCTGCAATTAATGACAGAATTATCGAATATTAAGAGTAATATTGTTTTGCTTGAGATATTTCGAAATTATTTAAACAACTAATAATCATTCACTTGCGCCTGTTCATGAAAATGAAACAGGTACATGGAAGGACTAGAAAATTAACGAAATCTTTAAAAACGTAATATATACGATTGAACGTTGATGCTCTTTACCCAAAATACGGTTGGAAAATTATTCATTTCAACGAATACGATCTGAAAAAATAACTATTCATAACAGACCGAAAAATGGTTTGAATTAATGATTATTTTCCAAACAATTGGGGTCTAAATTGCGAGATAAGGAAACACTGAATGGATTGCGACATAGTGTGAGAGATTCGAAGAAAATAGATTCTTCTCCACCTTTCCTATGAAGAGGAGCAAGCGAATGTTGATTGTTTGAATAACTGCAAAATATTCTCAGCAGAACAATATCACTCTTAATATTCACTAATTGTGTCATGAATTGCAGAAAAGAATAACTTTTCACAATTCACAGAGAAAAAATTGTATGAACAAATGAAAATTGTTTAAAAAATTGCTAAATATCCTCTAGAAAAAATAATACTCTCAACATCCGTTAATTGTGTAATTAATTTCAGAGAATGATATTTTTTCACGCTTTACACGGGAAAAAATTATTTAAATAAATAAAAATTGTTAAAATAATTACCAAATATCCTTTAATAATATAGTACTCTCAACATTCTTCAATTGTGTTGGTAATTCCAGAAAATAATAACTTTTTACGAATTTAAGGAGAAAAAATGGTTTAAACCAATAAAAATTCTTTAAATAATTATCAAATATTTTAAATAAGAAGTACTACTCTTGACCTTGTATAATTTTTCCCGCAAGATAATAACTTTTCACAATGTACAGGGCAAAAAGAATTCCTCAAACAAATAATAATTGTTCGAACAATTCAAAGTTTTCTGAAAATTCTTACAAACTCATCACTTACCCATTAAAAAAATTTCATGTTAAACAAATTCCAAAATATACCGTCTTTAGTGTGAATTTGATATAAAACTGCTATTTTGTATTTTTGGGGCATTTTCCGGGCATAATAAAAGGGGATTGAAGGTGTAAAAATTAAAAGTTATTAGGTGGAAATTATTCCTTGAATATTTCTTGAAAGGTGACTACACTTTAATTCACAAAAAGTTTATAACAAGTACTGCTTTTTCCCATTTTTTTTTAAATCGAGTTTTTCCCATTTAAAAACATATGTTAATTTTCAAAAGCCCGGGGGAACGGGCTACAATTGAAAAAAAAATTATGGTATTTCTTGTTCCGGAAAAAGAACAAATTGGGGGAGGGGGGGTCATCACTAAAAATCGAAATTTGATTTTGTTGACCACCGTATTGTACACTTGATGTCGCAGAATCTCTCAGGGACGAAATATGTTTTTTTTAGATAAAATTAGGCGATACGTACGTTTCCGAACAGCCAAAAGGACCACTTATTACGAAGCTATACGTATTTGAATTTTCTACTTTATTTAAAAAAAACACACTTTGTTCTTTGTACCTCTATAAATTTCGACCTAATTAAACTATTTGAGATATCTTTCCAGATTCTGAGAGCCTTTTCTGAAAATCTTAAAAAAGGTTTGTTACTAAAATCGAAATCCTCATTTTTTGCAAAAACGTCATGTATGTACGATGAATTATGATGATAGTCTTAGTCTTAGTTGTAATGTAGGCGGGGGGGCCCTGAGGTCCCACCCCTGGCGCTCAAGCTATAAAGCCTATTGTGCCATACCCGTGTTTGTTCTCAAGGCAGTACTACGAATCCGGCCATCCTTCGCCGAGTGTTTTTTGGATCTCGGTGGGTTTTTTCGTTGTTATCAACGTTCTGAGATTATACCTCTCAGGTGCCAGGCATACCTATCGCACAGTAAATGACGTCCTTCTTTGTTGATCAGGCAAAGTGATCCTCACCCACTCTGCCATTCGGCAGCCTCCCTAGCAGGCTAGGGTGTACGGAGCGATCCCTCTGAGGTCATCAGGTAGATGCACAGATTCGAAGCACTGTCCTGGTGTGTTATGTAAGTGTATGTGTGTGTGTTCATTACTCGAAATCGGCCAGCGACCATCGAGCGTGGTGCCTCCTGTAGGAGTCCCCAAACGCAAGAAGAACGCTGACTCATTTTCGAGTCTTCACAGAATCGGCTTCGACCCCCAAGGCTAGTCCCCTCGACATGGAGCCCCACCTTGGTATGATACCAGCTTTTTCTGAGGGGACCTACAGTTTAAGGTGGGTTCCGAACCACCGAAGCCCCGGTAGAAGTACATAGAAAAATTTCCATTGGTACCCGGCTCAGGGATCGAACCCCGGACCTCCTGCATGGAAGTCCGACGCGCTATCGTCTGAGCCACCGAGGCTTCAATTATGATGATAAATGATAAATAATTAATTATTTAGATACAGTTAAAAAATGACCTAATTTTTTTCAAAATACCTAATTCTTAAGTCATTTTAATCAAAAATTTCCTGGTGATTCTGTGGAAGATAAAATAGGTCAAGTGTGTAAATAATTATGATCGTTCCATTTCAACGCAATGAAATTTGTAAGCACGTTGTGTGAGAAAAGTAAACGTAAGCTATTTACAAGTTTCACAATATTCCAATCTCATTGTTTCAATAGAGATGATAATTTTAAATAATAACTGCGTTCTTTTATAAAACTTTTCTATTTGTCACGTCTCTCATTTTTATAAACTTCTGTTAATTAATGTATAAGATTCTCAATCATTAATATATATTCACAAAAGTAGTTTTTCACTATCTGATTAGTAAACATTTTTACTAATTGAATTAGTAATTTTCTACTAATCTTTAGTAGCTCAATTTTCTCTAACTGAATTAGAAAATGTTCAGTACTAATTAGTAAATCATTAATTTGAATTTTAAGAGTATAGAAAAAAACTAAATCAACTTGATATTTTCAATTTCAGTACATTCATAAAAAACTGTAATGGTTAATCAGAAAAGTGTGACAAGAATATGAATACTGCTGGTAGATTAATAACATATTCACGTTATCAGCTTATTTAAACTTTTTTGTTATTCTAAGAGACGAGATTCTTCTTCTGCTTTATTGCAACCAGAAAACTTCAACTTTTTTTTGAATGTGAAGCTCTGAATTGCGGAAATAATTTTTTGAAACTACAATTTGAATATTAATTTTTTAAACTACCTGAAATATGAGTCAAAACAATGAGGATTTTCTCTGATTAATCTAAGTATTTAGTGAGTTTTCACTGTTTATTATTAAAAATCCTGAATGTTTTGATACAGTGACTTACTTTTCACTGATTCAAATTTAGAGACTCTTATGAATATATTTAATCAAAAAAAATGCATATCACAAAAGTTAAATTGGCACACGTTTCAACCACGGATAGGGGTCCTCCTTCGTGCCAGATATTTGATAAAAATAGAGTTTTTTCAAAAAAAAAACTGTTAAGATTAAAATAAAAAAAATCTTATTGTTTTTTTAAACCCCTATTTTTATCAAATATCTGGCACTGAGGAGGACCCCTATCGAAACGTTTGCCAATTTACCTTTTAGGATATGCACGGTTTTTTATTAAATATATTCATAAGACCCTGATTTCAATAAAAAAATTCTTCATCACAATTTAAATAATTGTGTCGATTAAATCCGACATTTTTCAAGAAAACAGTAAAAATGTCACAAAACGCTTATGAAAAATATTGGACTAGTCATCCTGAATTCCGGGCGACGATACACTTCGATTTAAAAAATATATTTCCTCATTGTTTTTGCGAAATACCAAATATTTCAAACCTAATTTTAATAATACTTATTAATAATATATGATTATATTCATAACAATTGATTTATCTTTCAGGTTGAGTTTCTCGATTGAATCGTTAGCGATTTTATCACTGACGACGATGTCCTTTATATCTACAAAATTAGCAAATAAATCGTTTAGGAAATATTTGAAATGGGTATCAGCAAGCAGAATCTCTTTCATAGCGACTTTTTTTCTCATGTCTTGATTTTCTGTTTATGTTTCTTAAAAAATGAATTAAAACCTTGTAAGAAAAGGAACAGAGTGAAATTGAGTCGAAATTATCGATTTTAAGTGTTTTAGGAGATTTATCAAATTAATCAAGTTTGAGAGAGAGAGAGATGCTACACTAATAAAAGCATTAAACTATTACTTGAGCGTACATAAACTGAAGGATTTCAAGTCAAAACTCCTGAGCACGCAAAACCGAAAAATACTGGGTCTAAGCCAAGAAAAACTATCTTTTCTTAGTTTTCACAAAAGATGATTTTTTTTAAGTTCTCCTATCGAAAAATTTATTTAGCCCTCGCAAAATTCATTGGACGTCCTTCTTATACAAGGCTTTTTTTAGAAAAGCGACTTTTGAGATTTTGAAAAAATAAAATTCAGAAAGTCAAAATATATAAGGGTTTTTCAGAATTAGAGGGCTTCAAATTGTGCAATTTCAAAAATTGACAACATAGCGACCTTGTTTTGTATTCTTTTATTTTTATTTTTAATTGACATACTATCTTAAAATTTTCCAATTTTTATTTGAAGATTAGAAAAAAGAAACATTTAAAACTGAAAAATATTGACTTGGAAGATTTCAAGAAATAATAATTATTCGAAATTAGGTTACAATTTAAAGTTCTAAATCTTCGTGTTGAACGCTGAGTTTTCAATTTTGACCTTTCATCAGAAATATTGGAATTTTGGAAGGTATAATCAAAAACTTGAAAATCGTTAATTTTTAAATGATTCAAAATTACCTAAAGCAATTTGAAGTTTTGAAAGGCTATTTAAAATTACTTAATTTTGAACATTTTTTTGAATAATTCAATGATAAAGGCTTATAATCAATCTTTTTTTCATTGTGAACGGTTGAATGACGATCATTTTTTTTAATGTTCGACAAATTTTTCTAATAAAATCTAATTTTATCATGTATTAAAAATTTTAAATTCTCCAATTTCAGAAGCTTTGAGTTTAAAAGATTTCATTTTTTCCAAAACTTACTTTTGGGTTACTTTATTTGAGTAATTTGATCTTCAATTGAAACAGTAGAGAAGAAAGTGTTTTTTTATATCTCATTAATTATAACCATTTTTACAAACAAAAAACATATTTACACCTGAAAAACCCTGGAAATGTATATAAAATTGAATAACGATGATTCATTGTTTGTAAAAGTACCTTCATATTACTGTGATTAACTATTTTTTTTTAAATTCATTTGTTTTGGTCCGAGCTTAATTTTTTTAACTGAAAATTTAACTATTGTATTTTTCGTTGAAAATTGATGTATGTTGTTGAAAATTTGTCTTTTTGGTAGAAAGTTAATCTTTTTGCTTCAGAATTCAACATTTCAACTCATGTTGAAAATTCGCTTTTCATGGTGGAATTCAACAGTTTTTGATTAGAAATTAGAATCTTTTTTCGTTGAAATATCAAATAACACATTTTTTCTTCAGAATTCATCTTTTTGAAATAAAAATTTACTTAGTTGGTTAACGGTTAAAATCTTTCCTTGAAACATAATTTTTTTGGTTGAGGATTCATAATTTTAATTGAAAATTCATCTCTTTGGTTGAACATTAATTTTTTTAACTACAAATGTAACTATTCAATTAAGTTATTATTTCAGTTGAAGTTATGATTCCAATTGAAGATTCATTTAATCATTTGATTGAAAATTTGGTTTATGCTAGAAAATTAATTTTTTTAACTGAAAATTTAAGTATTTCATTTTTGGTTGGAAACTGATCTTTTTTGGTTCAAAATTCAACAATTTGGTTATAAATTTCTCTTTTTAAGTTGGAAATTCATGTATTTTGTTGAAAAATCGTCTTTTTTGGTAGAAAATTAATCCTTATGTTTGAAAATTCAAGTAATTGGTTAAAAATTCATCTATCTTGTTGAAAATGCAATATTTTTACTTGAAAAGTTAAGAATTTGAATTGGTTTAAATTGAATTGAACATAGTATCCACATTAATTTTACCTAAATATTCACTGAATTTTTAGTATAAGAAAATAAAATAAAAATTTGTTTGAATTATTATTCAGATTCATAGACTTCAGAGACGAATTAAGGAAATGATTGATTATGTTTTTAGTATTATTTAATTATATAATTAATGGATCGTATTAATATATTTAAGAATATCTTCTAATATAATTTGCCAAAGCTTTATAAATGAAACAAATAAGTTGAATCCCTAGAAACTAAAAAAGAAAACATTATTTGTAATAAACTCGCGAAATTGTAATCATATTCCGAGTGGTTTTTTTTTTAAGAATTCAAAATATTTGAATGGCTCCGTACTATGAAATTTCCTGGAGAAAATTTGAGATACGCGGAAAAAACCTAGAATCGTCAGGGAATCTTTTTCCATGATTTGAGTAGACATCCTGTTATAGAGCTTCTAAAATTTATTTTGAAAATATGATTTTCACACAGATGAAAAATTAAAATTCGTAAAAATTTACAAAACTAAAGCGCTTGGAAATATTATTCAGATTATGAAAACAGATTGACATTAAAATTGTATTCAAAATTATGCAATTAAATAATATGGAATATTCTTATAGAAGCTTATACATTTCTACTCAGAGAAGAATTATAAGATTAAATGTTTTTTAGCAGCATAGGATTCATCTTATTTTTTTTAATTCATTAACTACATTAAAAATCAATTTATAGGTATAGGAGGATTACATAGATCTACCGCATTTGAAAAATTCTCATATTGACAGTTACCGATCAAAGGAGGTATTGAAAATGATTTGAGACGAACACTAATCATTGGAAATTGTTATGGAAATATCCGAGGTAGATATAAAATTTTATTTTGGATCCTGGTGGAAATTTTGAAATAATTCATCCAATAGCTTAAGAATGTTAAAAAAACTAAACTATAAAGTATAATTAAAGTTTAATAATTCAAAAGTATCCAAAAAACCTACTCAATTATTCCCAGATGTTCAGTTGAATTTATAGAAGCAAAAGCATTTTTTTTAAAAACACCTTAACATGAAATAAGACATCTTTTGATAAATAAATTTTGGCTAAAATCACAACTAACTTTTGGGTTACATTATTTGAGTAATTTGATTTTCGATTGAAATAGTAGAGAAAAAAATTGTTTTTCTTTTAAATATGTGCTTAATTATCACTAAAAATGATCTCTTTGGGCTCTAAAAATTATTATCAAAAATTTTTGAGCTGAAACTTTCTAATTTTTGAAAATCTATAATAATTGAGAATATTTCATCGCTAATATGCTTAAATATTTCATTTTTAACAGAGTATTGTGCATAAACTTTATATATTAGCTCAAATATTAAAAATATAATTTTATAATTGTAATCGAGGTTATAAAAAACATATTTTTCGTAGCTAAGCGAACGTCACTTAATAAGCATTTTTTTAAATTGGAACTTTCATATTGTTAAATCTTGACTAACTTTGTCTACTTGAATTCTATGTTATGTTTCTTGAACTGATAAAATTGAATTTTTTATTTTACATTATGAAAATGTCGTCCAATCTCGAATACGTGTTTCTTCATAACAATAGTTTTAATAATTGGATAGGATTATTACATATTTTCTTTTTCTTCATTATCAAATAAGAATGTTTATAAACAAAATTTATCCCGAAGTTTCAAGAATGATGAAACATTTATATAAGCTGGAGGTATTAAATTCATTTGCTTTTCATACCTGTACTAAATTTTGTTAAGAAATACGATTATGCCATATTTTTGGTAAACGATGACAAGCAATTTATATTCGTAAACAAGACAGATACATGCATCAATAATCTCAATTAAAATAAAGTTTTCTTCTTAAAGATTTGACTACGAAAATCTCTTTCATAATCTTTGAATTTTTATTAATTTATTCAAAATTATAATTAATTTTAGATAATTTTGAAAAATTTAGGAAAATTTAGTTATAAATTTTTTATTATCATTTACAATAACGGAATTTTCTTCTACATCGTATTTGAACATTTCGGACCTTGGAACAACAAAGTCTTACGTTTCAAGTAAAGGAAGTCTTATACCGTTATATATGCCATAAAATTACATCATTTTTTTTCGTAATTTAAAGCAAATTTACCAAAATTCGGTAATTTTATGAAAGATTTCGGAGAATTTTGAAAAATTCAGTTACAAATTTTGTAGATTTAAGATACAGTGAGGTAAAACTATCAGAACAACCATGAGATTTTCAATTACTTTGGCAATGTAATAACTTCGTAAATTTCAGAATATTTCTAACAGTTATATTATCAGTATTATCATACGATCAATTATTCATGTTTTTTTTAAAGTGCATAAAATGAGAAAAGCTATTAAACAATGAATAATGCATCCATGAATGAAGTCTTGAAATAAAATAAAACGAACCATACAAGTTTATAAGATTAGATTAAATGCACTCAGAGTTGTAAGAATAATAGGTTACTGTACGTTTTAGAAGTTAATCATATTTGATTAAATGAAAATTCGAAGATAAGCGATAAGAAAATATTTTTGTCCAGAAAGTCATTGCTGAAAACTTTATAGCAATCTGTTAAAATATAAAACATTACAATATGCTCGTGAAAAATTTGAAAATTTTTCAGAATAATTCAAATTAAATAATAACACCTAAATCGCATAGTCTTAGAAGCAATACATAATAAGTCCATATTTTTGGAATTACTATTTTAACCCATGAAAATGTAATGCACAATAAACCTAAAAAAATGTTTCCTATAAATTATATTAATTCATGATTGAAAGCGAGCTTTTTCATTGTTGAAGTAATTATTATTTCACTTTCTTCTTTTCATATCAGTTGCTCTAAATGATTCATTAAATTTTCATCATTCTATACGAGAAAAAGAATTTAAATCGCTCTTTAAAATAAAGTTAAATTTTTCCTATAGAAAAGCCATAATTCAGGAACTTAATGAACCTACTCTGCAATACGTAGTCTATTAACAATTTTTTAATTTTCAAAATTAGATTTTACCCAATTATTTTTTCTTTCATTTTCATTCAAAAAACTAATTATGTATAGCGCTTACAATTATCTGACACTCATAGAAAACGTTGGCTTGAAACAAAAGCGTCCTCCTCTTCGCTGTTTTGTTTTGAACCACGTGAATATATTTTTTACACAAATAGGATTATCCGGTTGAGACAAATGAAAATCCTCTTAACCTCAAATTGAAAAGGAAATTCCAATTACGCCAAGAAACATCTTTTTGTCACAAAAGGACATTTCTCTGAGCGGATTTTGCGTTAAAAAAATGAAAGTTAACTAATTTTCAAAGAGATTTGTGCGAGCCCGTTTCTTTATTTTTGTTATTTATTTGGAAATTGTTATTTACGAAATTGATATTGCGAAAGATTCGTATTCCCTATTAGTAGATAAAGAGCAAATACATAAAACCTCATTTGATATGGTCAAGGGTTTATGGATAGAATCCTTTTGACGTTTTTAATACATGTGTTTAAACAGTTAAGAATAGGATTGTTGCTCCTTTGGAACTTGTAGTTCAAAAAATTCCAGAAAATTCAAAAGAATAAACTCAAAGCAGTCCCTAAAAGTCATATTCATGCAGCATGCAAACTAATCAGGTTTCCGAAAACAATGCATGCCAGAGCTCGTGAAAACGATTTTTCAGAAAGGAAACGAAAATATAAAATTTTCGATTTTTAGAATAGGAATTGTTTTTTAAGAACATATGTATTATACTTTTAAATTTGTCTGGAAAGTTGAACTTTTCAGAAGACTACATTTGCTTCATAAAATTATGAACCTGCGAGTCATAGTTTGTGAGATGACGAAGGAAAAAAAGTAAATTACGCTTTATTAACCAAAAATCTTTGCTCCACGTATGAATGATATCAGAATTATTGATAGGTAAATATTGTGAAATGTGAAGAAACAGAACTGTTTTCGTGAATCACGTTTTCAAACTTAAATCCACTACCAACACTTGTAAAACTTGTGATGAATAAAAATTCTTTCCAATCACGCAAACTCTATTTTTCTCCGCTCGCCTAGAACGTGAAAGAAGATAACAAATTTCATACATGATGCAAATTGTCAAAAAAATGAAACTTTTAGATAACATCACGCTTTAACTTTATCTGAAAATAATTTTTATGTTTATTCATCATATATTTAATCAATAAGCTTTAAATTCATCCTAAAAAGCTGGACGCGACCATGCCATGACTGTTTTTAAATCATTCGAATAGAGCAATTTATTTAAACAATGAAAAAATAATGATTTGAAGAATTGAAGTTACTTTTTAAATAATGCGCGTTTGTATGTGTGTATATATGTATATTAGGGCGGTCCAAAAGTGCATTGGAATTTTTTCTCCTCAAATTTTCATGCATATCGGCCGGAAATTTGTTCGAATCCACACGCAAATAAATCCATTTTTTTAAACTGAAAAGTAAGAAAAAAATATGTTTTTGTAAATCTTATTCAGAACCGTCAATATTAGGTGAATCGAGTTGAAACTCAACATTTCTCTTCACAGATTAGTCATAGAATACGAATAAAATATTACTCTTCAAATACCAACCCATAAGTCTGTTTGATAGGATCCCAGAAAAAACCCATAAGTGACAAAATGGGTTTTACGAGTTTATGGCGCAAATTATGACTTTTTGAGGTTTTTTAAATGCGAATGATTTCTAATACATAAAATACTACTTTATGCAGATAACTAGATGTGTACATAAATTTTTTAAACAATATACCACTGTTTTTAGCAATTTTCTCTTAGAATAGAATTAGAAATTCGCGTTTTTTTCAAAAATTTTTCACTTTTGTCCAATTTCCAACTAGAGTGAGGTATTAATTAATGCTAAGAAGAATAAATGTTCAAACAATTTATTATAATTGTTAATAACATTCTCTTAGAATAATCCTAGAAAATTACAGTTATTTCCAAAATTTTCCACTTTTTGTCCAATTTTTGAATGAAGTAAGGTGAATAATTAATTAAAGTTAACAAAATTGATTTTTTGAACAATTTATTATTATTTTTATTAATATTCAATTTGAATAATGCCAGAAAGTTGCGGTTTTTCTGAAACTTTCAACTATTCGCCTACTTTTCACCTAAAGTGAGTTAATGATTGGTTGAATTTACGAAAAATAATTATTTAAATAGAGTATTAATGTTTAACACTTTCTTCTCCTATAGTTAGATAGTTGCCGTTTTTTCTAAAATTTCCAACTTTTTGTCCACTTTGTACTTAGAGTGAAGTAATATATAATGCGATTTAGCAAAAATAATTGTTTAAACAAATTGTTATTGTTTATAACTATCTTCTCGTATAATAATGCTAGATAGTTGCCGTTATTTCTGAAATTTTTAACTTTTTGTCGTTGTTATTGTTGGACCTTCTTAGATTCACTTTTATATGAATAAATTAATACAGATTAAAAGATTATGAAATAAATTTTTATAGTTAAATCTTGAATAAAAAACTTTATTTCAATTTAGGCATCTGCCTTGTTTACGAATATAAATTGCTTATCATCGTTTACCCAAAAATACGTCATAATCGTATTTCTTAATAAAATTTATTACGGGTATGAAAAGCAAACGAATTTAATAGCTCTAGCTTATACACATGTTCAAATTTCCATTCGTGGCAAACATTAACGAATTCTCGGACGTACTCGTCCCACTCCCCACTCTATACCTACAGAATTGAAATTCAATGAAAAACCCATCCTCATAAGCCACAGCTCAAAAAAGTTATAATAACAATTTTTTTACTCTTTTTTTCTCATTAATTTTTTTATTATTACACGACATCATATATATGTAAAATAAATCAACTGTTAGCAGGCATCTAAATCAAATAATTTTTAAATAAATAATTTAAATCGCTTACAATTAGGATTACAATTTTTTTGAAATAGCTCGACTAGTCTCCGACCAGCCCCCGACTAGGAAAGTTCACCAAAAAGCATCCTACTACCGACCGACCAGTCCCCGATTAGGGACATTGCCTAAAAAATGTCTGCGACTAGCCCCCGACTAGTGCCCGACTTTCAATGGAGCCAAGTGGGGCTATTTCTACACGGGGGACCTAGTGCTCCCACCTGCTTCTAACTATTCCATTCTCTGTTTTTGTCTCTTTTGTGAGATAGCATTTCTGTTTAATTTAATTTTTTTTAACATTGAGAAAAGAGCAAAAAGAATTCACTTAAAAAAATACAAGACTATTTAAAAAATGATTCTTGTTGAAAGTCATTAATTATTCGTTCATAATTAAAAAGTCAGAGAAAAACTAAAGATTTTAGAAAAAAGGAAACTTCGTAGCATTACTCTAAGAGAAGATAGTTATAAACAATAATCAATTGTTTAAATAAGCATATTTGTTCACTTGCATTAATTATTACCTCACTAAGTGAAAAGTGGGCAAAAAGTTTAAAAGTTCAGAAAAAACAGAAACTTTTTAGCACTTATCTAAGAAAAAAATGGTTATAAACAATAACAAATTGTTTAAACAACTACGTTTGTTAACTTGTGTTACTTATTACTTTACTAAGTAAAAAGTGGATAACAAGTTTACAATTTCAGAAGAAACCGCAACTATCTTGCATTAATAAAGCAGAAGATAGTTATGAACAATAATGATTTGTTTAAATAATTAGGTTAGCTAAATTTAATTGATTAATAACTCACTCCAGGTGAAAAGTAGAAAAATGATTGAAATTTTCTAAAAAAGCCTCAACTTTTTGGCACTATTCAAATTGAATATTACAACAATGATAAGAAATTGTTTGAGCAATTAATTTTGTTAACTTTAATCTATTATTCACCTCACTCTAATTTAAAATTAGACAAAATGTGTAAAATTTTCGAAAAAACTGCTCTTTTCTAGCATTATTCTAAAAGATTATTATTAACAATGATAATAAATTGTTTAAAAAATTACTTTTGTTATCAATAATTGAGTATTGCTTCTACCTAGTTAAGAATTGGGAAAAAAGTGGAGAATTTTTGAAAAAACTGCGACTTTCTAACTCTATTTTAACAGAAAATTTCTAAAAGCAATAACAAATTGCTTAACAAATTTATGTAAACATCTTATTATCAGTATAAAGTAGTATTTCATGTATAAAAAACAATTTGCATTAAAAAACCCATTTTTTCACTTATGGGTTTTTTTTTGGAGACCCTATAAAACATACTTATGGGGGTGATATCTAAGAAGTAATCCCGAGTCGAAATATAGGCCCTACTTAGACGCTCTAAGTGGAAGTATTGCCTCTACTTTGAAGCTGCTTATTCTACTAGTTCCTACTTAGCCGCTCCTAAAGATATTTTCATTCTATTTTGCTTCTATATAGGTTTCAGCCCCTACATTGAAGATCTTCCATCTACGTTCTTGAGTTTTATTAACGTCTTCTTGAAACCCCCATAATCTTCACAGAATTTTTAAGTTCTCTTTTAACGCTCTGTAACTTCTTGTATATTTTTAACTCCTCCTTAGACACTTTTTAATCTCTGAATTTCAAAAATTATTTTTTTACCTCCTCTATAAACACTTCTTAATCTTTGAATAGTAAAAATTCATAGTAAAATAATTTATTAGTTTATTAAAAATTGAATGATTAGGAACAGGAGTTTGAACAATATTTTCAAAAGACTTCTTATGTTTGAAAAAATATGCACGATACTTTCAGCTTTATTCAAGTTCTTTATTATTTATAGGAATCGCTACATACGCTTGATTATTAAACTTCATGTCGGCACCAGACAATAATTTAGCAAAAAAGTAACGAAAAAGAAACATTTTTCACCAAAAAAGACGAAGTTTCCACCAAAGTTATGAATCTTGAACAAAGGAATGCATGTTTGAGAAAGTAGTTCAACTTTTAACAAAATGTTTGAATTTTTCTGACTAAAAAAGATGAATTGTTAACGAAAAATGTAATAGTTGATACAATAACCAACAAATATTTTAATTTAATATAAAAACAGTAGAATTCTTTTAAAA
>CAKNYM010038014.1:0-12219 GCA_932195095.1 Andricus curvator | reverse complement strand
TAAATAATTACAAACATTTTGAAAAAAAAATACTTTTCTTTCTAAATTAATGTATGAACTATGCGAATGGTATCAAACTTTAAATGTAGGCATTTAAATTGGGCGGCAACCGGCTCTTTTCAGCTTCGTGCATGATCGGTAATGACCGGACTCTTTCGGCTCCTAACGTTGGGAGAAGGTGCCAAAGAGGATCTCAAAACACTGTACGATGATCCGCTCGTGTCACTCATGGCGAGACAGCTTTTATTGCTTTTTTACGATTCTCTCAAGTGTCAAATGTGTCAAATTTTGAGTAGTCGATTGATTTATGCAAGGGAAAGATTCCAGTGTTTATGTTACGAGTGAAAGAAGAGAGAAAAAAAACTTTTAGCACATTTTTTGTTGGAAACCAAAAGACGATGGATTCATAGCATTCACAGTAATGGAAATTACTTGGATGACAAATTTAAAAAGGTTTTACTAATGTTCAAATAGGAGAAATGCTTAAAAAGGTAAGAAACTTATTTTTATTTTAGAATGGTTAATATTAGACTAATATGTCTTGAGATAAACGATTTTTCTAAATGAATCTACCTTTAGGTTAATTTATAACCTAACCTATAAAAATATTATCAGTCATAAAAATTTTAAAATCATCAAAAGATATACATATATATATATATATACATACATACACATACATATACACATATTATACGTACGCATAAACCCATGCATTTTTCTGGGAGATTCCTTTTTAAATTTAAAGAAATATATTTTTATCAGTCTTTTCTTTGGTTACCGTAGTTAAACTCAAAAGCAAAAGACAACTATTTACATTTGAAGGGTAGATATGCAGAAGGAGTCAAGCGCCAAATTTTCGAAATCGGGTTTATTAGCTCAAAAAATCAGATAAATTCTAATACACATGCCTGCCAGAGGATTTTTTTGGGGCATCATTTTTCAAAGTTCCCACTAAAAAAAGAACAGCTGGAGGGGTCAAGCGCCAATGTGTACTTGATCCCGATCGATCATCGCTCCTGCGCAGTATTGAGAAATCACGATCGTAGCAGACGAAAGTTTGTGGTTTTTTAAAATTACAAAACAATGCCACTTGGTGGAAATTTTTCCTTTTATGCCTCCTTAGGCGCAGCAACAATATATAGAAATTATTCAGGGGCATTAAAATATGCATAACGATCCATATTATGCTC
The DNA here is from genome assembly GCA_932195095.1 of Andricus curvator. Lineage (NCBI taxonomy): Eukaryota > Metazoa > Arthropoda > Insecta > Hymenoptera > Cynipidae > Andricus > Andricus curvator. Next base: position 11,026 of record CAKNYM010038014.1, on the reverse strand, counting down.
ATGATGGTTACCCCGTTTTATAATATTTTTTCCACGATTTTATAATAAAAAGTTGAACAAAAATTTTCCTTGAATATCTTGAATTAATCACATTCTGAAAATATTGATATCGTACAATCTACGATAGGATAAAATAATAAATTGCTTACTTCTAATTTCAACGGACATAATGTTACAAGAAGAAACCCAATATAAGGAAAATAATAATAATCGCAGTAATTATTGCCGTTTAAAATTGTCCGAGAAGCTTTTCTAACCTCATAGTAAAAAATCCAATTTCATTTTTTTCGATACTGGTTAATTATTTTTAATTACTATTGGGTCCTTCCATTCAGTACTAAGTAAGCTAAAACCCGATTTCTCATTTTTTCGAAATATGCAAAATTATTGCTGCTATCGTCATTTGAAGTTGAAATGTCAGTTTTACGCTATTTCGAAGTCATAATTGGATTTTCAAATTTCTCGAAACTGCGTGATTTTTTTAAAACAAACTTTTTGGAAATCAGTTCGTCCATTCAATAGCTAGAATTCAAATTTTTAGTTTTTTCTTCAACTGCAAATTGACTCCACAATTAATGTTGAAAGATGTTAATAGTCGATACGGACCCGAAATCTAACCTCGAAACGTGACCTGTTTCATTAATTTTCTCGAAACCGGATAGCTTTTTGTAAGCAAACTTTTTTTAGTTCGATAGAGCATGAAAGTATCTCGAAAGCACTTTCTTATTTTTTTCTTAAATGGTCCTGCTGAATTTACAACATGTTTTTAGTCTCTCCTGAAAAAAGTGAAAAATGGCGCTTGACTCCTTCTGCATTTCTACCCTTCATTTGTACATTTATCAATTTGTACACATGCGATGTTAAATATGTGGCTAATATTTTGCGAAATTATCGGGTCTTTTATTTATAAGGTCAAGGAATCTATTCCACATCAGAGACGTCCTCCTCGAGCCCACAGTCTCCGGACTCGTTCAAAATTAAAGAGTTCGTTGACTTTTTGTCATAGCTCTTCTTCATCCTGAATCTCAATAGGGATATAAGTAAGAAAAAGATTATATCAAGAATCTGATTATCCTTTAAAAATAATTCTTCCTCTGAATCAGTTTCATCTCCGTTTTCCATTTTAATTTCAATTTCTCGTAAAGAAAAATTGAGAAACCTTCCTTCAGTCTTTTCAAATGTTTTTTTTAAAGCTTCACATAACACTTAATTGAATTCCACTTTCAAAATATACAAGAAAAAACTTTCACTTTTATTAATTTTTCTCAACAAATTTTCATTTGACATGATACCTATGTAAGGGGTTTACATCGAATAGCCCTTACAAAATCCCTTCGCTTATCTTTTCCGTAAGCGAATGCATTGCCAACTTAATGACTCAATACAAGATCTTTTTTCCTTCTTTTTATTATTTTTTTTCAAACTCCCTTGAGGGCGAACAAAATTGTTAGATCAGTTCTAGAGAAAAATTTCCAGACAAAACCATGTCCTTGGGGTATAAAATATTTTTCTTTTTTGTATTAATAATTCATTCAGAATCGTATTATTTGAGCAAAACTAATCTGACACATGTGGTAATGTTTTCGATCTGCATCCCCTCCCCACCTAAGTCAGTTTTATATGAAATATAAAATAGGCAAAATTGAAGTTCAAATAAATTATATTTTTATATCAATTATATAATTTTATATCAATTATATCAATTTTTATGGGGTTATGTCTATTTTTAGGCGCGAAAATTTGAATTTCAAAAAAAAGGAATGTAAGCAAAAATAATATTTGTCTTATAAATCCTAAATCAAATATACAAGTAATAAAATTGTAAATTAAAAGATAATAATTATTTATGTAAACTTTATATAGATAATTTAATTTTATGTTTAGGAAAAATAAACACTTTAAATCTAAACCTTAAATTTTGAAAATTGAGGTGAGAGGTATATTTTCTTCTCTTATTTGGTGCGAAATTTTAAATCTATTCATATATTTAAAAAAGTAAATTCACTTAAAATCTTTTAAATGTTAATATTTAAATTGATAAGTTCTCTCATTTTAATATATTTTCAACTTAAATTATATGATATAATTTTAATCAAATAATATACATATATCTGTATATTAAAATATAGTAAGATTCCATATAGTATATTTCAACTTAAATTTGTTAAAAATAAAGATAAAAATATTTTTCTTAAATATAGTTAGCCAAATTTGTTTTAAATTTGCTTCTAAAGATTTTTAGAGTAATCCTGAAATTTTCTAGAGTCAATCAAAGCTTAGGATAAAATAAAGATATTGCATATCTTTATGTAAATATCACTGAAAAAATATTTTTAACCATATAATACAATTTATTTAAAAAATTGTTTTGATGTTCTTTATTCTGCATATATTTTTTGTCCTTTTCATTTTTCTTAATTTTCCTTTTATAAAAAGGTGAATATTACCATGAAATTTACTACATTCTTATTTTCAGGTATTTAATAGCTGCCTTTTTAACATTCTTGGATGTCAATACTGGTCGTTATCTTAAATTGTCAGATAAGTATGTATACCATTAAGCCATTTCCCTTTCAGGGTAGGCGTGACACTACCCAATTCGGGTAGTGTTTCTAGGTGGATAGTTTTCTTGTAGTTATAAATAACTACAAGTTTGGGCTCACCACACCCATAATATGCCAACAGCACACAGTATTCTCGAATGGTCACCCATCCAAGTACTAACCGCGCCCAACGCTGCTTAATTTCAGTGATCTGACGAGAACTGGTTTTTTCAGCGTGGCATAAATTAATTTTATTAATTAAAGTAATTTCTGTTAATAATGAATTTATTCAATTAATTATACAAATTACAAGAATTATTTCTTTGTTTGAAATATATTTTTCTTTTGTTTCAGGTTTTTCAATTAAATTGAAACATCTCTACCGAGAAGAAAAAGGAGATCATCATGGAAAAAGGTTCCTTTTATCGAAAATTGATTGAAAATTTTTTTTAATTTGATCTCAATGAATTTTCTTTAGTCTGGGTTTAGATTTGCTCTGAGAGTTCTGAGTTTGAAGTATTAGGGTTTACTACAGAAGTTTCTGTTACTTCTGGATTCTGGGTATCCTTATCGCTGCTTAAAGGATGAGCACACAATTTCAATTTGTCGGTGTGCACTATCTTTGTTTTATCAGGTCCCATTCTGATTAAGGCATTTCTTTCGCCTAACAATTTTTCTAAGATATAAGGTCCATGGAAATAGGGGTCGAATTTATCTTTCCTCTTGTTCACTCTCAAGTACACTTGTTCTCCTTCCTTAAAGTATTTGGGATTAGATCTTTGATCGTAATATCGTTTAGATTTTTCTTTAGCCAACTGAATTCGGTCCCAAGCTAGTGACTGAATGTTGTCCAATTTCTGAAAAAGTCCCTTTAAGTATCCGAGATAGGTCTTGTCTGATTCTGAAAGAGTAAAGCTATTTGGAATATTAGCCTCTCTTCCGAAAACTAACGTGTAAGGAGCAAAGCCTGTAGCTTCATGTATGCTAGTGTTATAAGAAAACACAGCAAATCTAAGCCAGTCGTCCCAATTTGTAATAGTATCAAATTGTCTTACGTAGTCAATCAGTGTCTGATGACTACGTTCCAATGATCCTAAACTTTGTGGGTGATACGCAGTCGATTGAATTTTCTTTATACGAAAAATTTTGCAAAAAGTTTTAATACACTGACTGATCAAATTTGATCCTTGATCAGTGTGAATTATACGAGGACAACCGTATATTGAAATAAATTCCTCGGCTAAAGCCAAAGCAATAGTCGCTGAGTCTATATTCTTCAAAGGAATCGCATCAGAATATTTTGTAAAATTACATTGAATCGTCAAAATATATAAATTTCCTTTCAAAGATATTGGAAGGGGTCCAACTAATGGGTTGTCGAGTCCCAATTCGTTCCAATTTATTTTTCTGACAATTAGTACAAGATCCTACTATTCTCTGAACGTCAGCCTTCATGTTTTCCCAGTAATAGATATCTCTTACTCTCCAATAGGTTTTTGAGATTCCTTTATGACCACCTACTACTGATTGGTGAAATTCTCTCACTATATCATCTCTCATATTACTAGGAGGAATGATTATTTCTTCCGAACAAACAACTACCAAAAGTCCTGAGTTACTAAAATGTTTCCTGATTGTTTGTTCTACCGAGAGCCAAGAAAGCGCACCCAAATCATTTCCTTCACTTGAAATCTTCACTGAGGTTATCTGTAAAGCTTCCACAGCCTTCTTCAGAGCAAGTACCGCTTCTGAAAGTTCTTTCATAACTATTATGTCCTCCCTCTTGTTATTTACAACAAGACTAAAAACAAATCGTTCATTACGATTGAAAACTATAGTTTCTCCGGGCTTCGGATTTTCTTTTCGGATATCTTCAATCCGCAAAAGACCCTTAGCCTCTAGACTATCATTCACTTCTGATACTGAATATCCATCTGCAGAGATTAGATGCGCAATATTCCCTTTTCCAAAATATATCTTATCTTTACTGTAAGATATACAATCCTTTTCCAGGGTTAAGATCTGGCTCACCGGGATATCCATACAGGAACCTGTAGAACTCTCTTCAATTTCACCTACAGTACGTATATTTGTAATAGGATTTTCACTCCGGGCATTGCTTGTCTGTGATCCAGCCGAAGTTAGGGGCGAAAGCGACACCAAATCCTGACTTAGGCTAGATACTTGTTTCGGATTTTGAAGCAAACTTTTATTTAAAAGGCCCAGAAACTCGGAACCATCAGACTCACATTGCCTATCCCCTCCCAGCTTGGGTCCGCTTTCGTTGTGAAGCGTATCGCACTGATAACGAGGTACCTGATTATTCAATTGAGTTTCACCCTCAATTTCTCTTTCTTTCCTTACGAGAGTCATACAAAATAACCGTTCCAATACTACCCCCAGATCTTCATTGCCATCGTCATCTCTGCGAGCTTCAACCATACCTACATACGTATGACCTGCAGTAATCGTAGCAGTTAAGTTGGTGTTTGGCTCCATGGATTCATTTCTTTCTGAGGGGTTTCTCGACAGAGCGTCAGCATTTGAGTTGATTTTTCCGGGTTTGTACACAATAGTGTAATCATACTCACTAAGCTTTATTCTCCATCGAGCCAGTCTTGAAACAGGATCTTTCAGCCCATGCAACCAAACTAAGGGTCGGTGGTCTGTTACCAAAGTAAAATTCTGCCCAAAAAGATAAGGCCTAAAATGCTTTACATTGAAAACAATGGAGAGCAATTCTTTTTCGATAGTAGAGTAGTTCAATTCAGCACTTTAAAGGGTGCGTGATGCAAAAGCGATAGGTAAATCTTGTGCTATAGGACCCTGACTCAAAAGTCCACCAAGTGCGTAATTAGACGCATCTGTGGTCAAAACAAATGGTTTCTTAAAATCTGGGTACTGCAATATCGGTTCAGTACATATCTTATCTCTGAGAATTTCAAAAGCTTCCTGTTGGTCAGAAGTCCAAATAAATTCAACGTTATCCTTGAGAAGCAAAGTCAGAGGTTTAGCTATTTTTGCGAAATCAGAAATAAACCGCCTATATTATCCAACTAAACCAAGAAATTGCTTAATATTCTTTTTTCCTTTTGGGACGGGAAAAAGTTTCACAGCTGAAATTTTCCTTGGTTCTGGTTTGACTCCGTCCTGAGAAATCACATGTCCCAAATAAGCAACTTCACGCTTGAGAAAATGACACTTCTCAGGCTGAAGAGCCAATCCAGCAGATTTTAGTCGAGCAAGAAGAGCTCTTAATTTCCGAGAATGCTCTTCCAATGAAGAAGCATAAACTACAATATCATCCATATAAACAAATAATTCAACACCCTGGAGACCCGTGAGTACACAGTCCATTACCCTTTGGAAAGTCGCAGGTGCGTTCTTTAAACCAAATGGCATTCGGGTGAACTCCAAGTGTCCATGCGGTGTTGAAAAAGCCGTTTTTTGCTGAGAATCAGGATCCAATCGATTCTGATGGAAACCTGATGCTAAATCTAGGACGGAAAAATACTTAGCTCCATCAAGTTGGTCCAAAATGTCAGTTATGTTGGGAAGCGGATAAGCGTCACCAACTGTTTTCTCATTTAAAGAGCGATAGTCTATGACCATCCTCCACTTTTTATTTCCTTCGGAATCTGATTTCTTGGGTACAATCCACAAAGGAGAATTGTAGGGAGAAACTGAGGGTTTTACTATTCCTGAATTCAATAATTTATTAGTCTGTTCCTGTATTTCATCCTTGTGAATAGGAGGATAACGATATTGTTTGGTATTTACAGGAGTTTCATCTGTAGTAATTATTTTATGAGATAAAACATTTGTAGAGCCTAATTGGTCACCTTCTAGAAAAAACTGAGGGGACTTTTCTGAAAGAATGGGAAGAAGACTTCCCTGTTCTTCATCATTCAAGTCTGATAAATTCATAACCTTCAAAATTTTCGCAAATCGTGATGATAAGTTTTTCTGGCTTTCGGTCGAAAATGAATTTCCATTTGAACGATTCAAAGGTGCTATTACGTCATATTCCTCAAGTGTCACAGGGGGAATAGTTAGACTGACCTTCTTCGGGGTAGAATTTATAATAAAAAGATTCGCTTCTCCATTCTTATTAAGAACTAAAGCCTCTCCAGCAAAAATTCCAGGTCCACAAGGAATTTTCCTAACATATCCCTCATTAAGTTGAGTTTCAATTAGAGGTAAATGAAATAACTTTTTCGTCCTGGCAGGTATTTACGGTAACATGAAAAAGCAAAGGGAAACGATCCTCACCTATAGATAGTTGATCATTTGAAAAGTTTATAACTGCTCTATGTCGCGTCAAAAAGTTTATTCCTATAATTCCATCCTGAAGTATAGGGAAATTTTGTGGAATTATCTGGAAAATGGTTTCAAGTCCTCTTATCATTAATCTAACCTCTCCAAGAGTAGGGATCATGTTTTTGCCAATTCCTATTAAATTGAAAATTCGTTTCCGATTTACATTTAAAAAAGGTTTCAATCTATTTTCTTTAATCAAGCTGACACTGGCTCCAGTGTCAATCATGAAAACACATTTTCCAAAAAGAAAAGCTAAATTTTTCAGTTCTACTGTAGGGGCCGGTCCATCCTCCCCTAATTCCCTGAGTCTAAAAATGACTCTTTTATTGGAATCTGTTTTAACAGATTCCGGTCTTTTCTGAAATAATTCATTTCTTGATTTTTGATCTCGAAATTTTTGTTTTAATTGCTCACGCTCTAAAGAGTGTTTTTTATGGATTCGACAATCTTTAAACGTATGATTGTTTCTGTGACAATAATGACAACTAGATTCCTCTCTGCCCTTTACAAATTCTTTGTTTGCCAATTCAGGCCAATCTCTTTTAAAATGTCCTAACTTTTTACAATAGTAACATTCTATCTTGCTAATCCAATTATTTCTATCTTCGAATTTATTTTCAGTTCGCAAATGTGCTATTCTTTTATTTGAATTAAATAGCGGTTTCGGGTTTTGTCCTACATTAGAACTTGAAGCAGCGTCGGGTGCTGACGTTCCCATATGTAATCTCTTCCAACTCTTAAATTTAAGATCCTCCCGATTCGCGAGTGCAATGGCTTTGTCTAGGGTGTTTATTTCTTTTTCTTTTATCTGGGAATAAATATTATAATCTAAACCGCGTAAGAAATTTCCGATTGCTGTAGTTCTGTAAGCTTTACACATTCCAATGCCCTCTTCCCCTGGAGTATTTTCCAAAACTTGAGAAACTAATCTATTCAGGGTCAGATTTACTCGTGCTCCATATTCTGGAACAGTTTCACCCGGTTTAATTTTGACGTTAGCTAAATATGGCATAAGTTGACTTATGTCTTCATTTTGGGAGTAGATTTGATTTAAAGTTCTCAAAATTTCATCAAGAGTGATGCCTCTTCTATCCTGGATATGTTTTCTCGCTTCTCCAATTATTTTTGTTCTAATTAGCATGGTTAAGCAAGGAATGTCAGAAGGGTCAATTAGTGAAAGTGCGGCTCTACAATGATCATCAAACATAGTGATCGACATATTTTTTCCATCAAAGGAGGGAATCATCCCTTGAACTATTTTTGAGATTTTACTAAAATCACGAGTTCCAGTCAAAGCAATTGCATTTTCTGATAGGAAAGTGGGAAGGTAAACAGGTGTTTCATGTCTTGTCAAAAGGGAAGAATTTCCGAGATCTGAATTTACAGATGAACTTATATCACTTCTTCGAGAATTTTGGGAACACGGTAGAGTTTTTATTATCAAGGAAGTTTCAGCCACTGCACCCGGATCAACAGGACCCTTATTAATCAATTTTCTTTTATTTCTTGAACCTGAAGGTTCAGTTTCGTCACTAGGCGAGAGCGGGGGATCGCTATCCCGAGCCCTCTTTTTCGCACGCGATTTAGGCATTTTCAATTCTATTAGACTAGGGACTTACTTGAAATTATAATCCAATTTCGCACTTTATATTAACACTTTTTCTCGTCTTATGAAAAAAAATTTATAAATGCTTAAAACATTTAAATTCAGATTATACACAATAAGAGCGAGAAAAATCACATCATAATTTTTTTATCTTTTTGAAGTCCTCTTGTGTGATCTGGAAGTTCGAGCTGAAGTTCAGCTTGAAGATCTGGTAGACCTCCGGAAAATCGTCGAAATTCTGCGACTCTGGAAGTCTCTCGATGAGTACCCTTTCACAGGCCGTCCAACGATGAGGTAACCCTTCACGGGTCCGTAATCAGGAACGATGATCAAATATTAGGATTTTTCAAATCAATGAAAATCCTTAAGCCAATGATTGTTAGAGGAATGCCTGGTGGTCTCTTCCAATCATAAACAATTCTGGTGCAATTTTACAACACCCTCTGCTATCGGGAGAAAAACCACCCCAAAACTCTGATAGAGAATTGCGGCTTTTGATAAAGAAAAACTTTTCACTTTAACATTCACACGCACCAGTGGGCCAAAAGCTACTCGATCCACCCCCGGCTTCACTGAACGTGTTCAATTAAGTAGAAAAGCATTTTCCTTTTCAGTAGGAAAAATTACTTTGATTTTTTTTTTCAGATTTCAAAATCTTTTTGTTTCTCAATTTTTTTTTTTTTTTTATACCATTAAACCATTTCCCTTTCAGGGTAGGCGTGACACTACCCGATTCGGGTAGTGTTTCTAGGTTTTTCTTGTAGTTATAAATAACTACAAGTGTGGGCTCACCACACCCACGATGTGCCAACAGCACTCATGTCAGTATTCTTGAATGGTCACCCATCCAAGTACTAACCGCGTCCAAGGCTGCTTAACTTCAGTGATCTGACCTTTTCAGTAGGAAAAATTACTTTGATTTTTTCTTTTTCAGATTTCAAAATCTTTTTGTTTCTCAATTAATTCTGAAATATTCCAATTCCAGGAAACCAGCAGGTATATAACTTGGAGAGATACAGAATTTAAAATATCCTTCACGGAGATAAACTTCAATGCAGATCCATCCTTCTCCATCATCGTAGATGCGGTAAATTTGGAATGGTGAAAAATCCGGATCGGAAAGAACTTCAACTAGTCTCATCAAAAATGGACTTGGATCCGACATTTTTAGTTTTGTCACTTATTTCAAAATTTTTGGAAAAAACAAAAATAATTTGCAAATTATTGTCTTTAATTTTCTTTTTCAAAATTCAAAAATTTTCTCTTCTAAAATTCAAAAATGGTATTTTTTAAAATTCAAAAACTTCCTGTTTCAAAATTTAAAATTTTTCTTTCAAAATTCAAAAAAAAATTTTCTTCTTCAAAATTTTAATTGCATAAGAATTTTTTTTAAAATCACTTTTTCACTTATTTTTACTTTGCGAAGTAGAAACAACTCTGTTCTCAAGAATTGTGGTTCGTTTCTCTTGTTGTAATTTTTGAAGAAAATCATCTAATTTTTGCATTCCTTGGGGTTTATTCTTGCGTCTTGTTGGTGGTTCCAGGTAAACACGTTTACATCCTTTAGGATCCATGAACTTTTTCCAAGCCTGAAGGCCGTCCATAGTGATTGAGAAGTCTAGCTGAATGAAAAACAAGTAGAAGAGTCCCGCGCTTGGTCAGGCGAACATCCTTGAACTTGATCTACTGAACCAGTGACCCAGTTCCCACGGTTCGGCGAAATCCCACACAAGCTGTCACCAAATTTCTTACGTCTCCAGCGCTGTTGTCGATTTGGAGATTGATAATGTAGAACATCCTCTGGATTCATTGCCGACGTAGAGTGATAAAAATCACTAACCGCGCGAACTGGTCGAGGTTCAAAAAAAATGATTAACACTGCACAAAATTATTTAGAGAACAAATCAACTGTTTTTATTTAATTTCAGATTAAGGTTTAAACATTTTTACAAAGATTCCATGTTTAATTTCTCATGGAATAAGATTTCATCCGGGTTTGACATTTTAATAGTTTTATTTAATTAAATCGTTTTTAATTAAATAGTTTTTATTCACACTTCACTTAAGTATTAACTCGACAAAAGTCGACCACGGCGAACCGTACCGAATTGCCGGAGTGAGTTATGTTTTGTGGACTAGAATTTTATTCGACAGTTTTATAAAAATATTCTAAGTCCAATTCAAGTACAATAACTCAGAGACGCGAGTGTCGCAGGTTTAATGTTGAAAAGAATGCGGCGAGATACAATTATCTGACGTTTTCGATGCTCTGCACATATATTTATAATCTCGGTTTTGGTACCAAAAAAGGTGGGAATAGTCCTTCTAGCCAATAGAATTGCTGACGTCATATAATTTAATGTTTAATTAGCCAATCACGTTAAGCACCGCCCATGCATTTCAAGCTAAAAAAATGAGATTCTATATCTCGGAAATGCATTTTTACGATTCTTGTCGATTGAAATTTTTCTGTCAAATCGCGCTATAGAACGAGATTTACGGCATCTGAGGGGCGCCTTGTCGCTTCAACCCTTTACGTGAGTCATAATTTATCTAT
>CAKNYM010038013.1:0-32340 GCA_932195095.1 Andricus curvator | reverse complement strand
ATCTTTGCACGCGGGGCTCTACAAGGATGGACTAACCCTTTCCCTAGCTGCTCTTGGGAACAACAATGAAACCACCAAAACACCAAAATGTTGTAGATGCGGTTCAAGACAATCGAACGCGCAGAGCACCCGACAATGGGTCGGCAAACAATGCCAATCAGCCTAGAGTTCGGGGTGCTGAAAATAATTTAGATGGAAACACGACGACGAACCGGCGAAACGTCCACATTGAGTGGACCGATCGACTCAGGGATGACGTGCTAGACGGCTACGATGCCAGCATTATCCCTGTTCGCGGAGGCTTTATGGCGCGTATGCACACTCTGTGGTGCCAGAAACACCCAGAGCTTCAGCACGTTTCGCATCAGTCTTTGCGAAATCAAGGCGACTACCTCCGGAAAAATTGATATGTACGCGGAGCGCTTCCCGAACCGCTGCTTTATCACGCTGCAGATGAAGATGAGGAAGCGATATTGAGACCAACCGCAGAAAGCAGGCACCTGCTGAGAGATGATCGCAATTTCATTACTAGAAGGAACATTAACATGCATGTTCCTCCTAAGCCCCAAGATCTGGCTGAAATGGATGCCTTCCTTCGTGGAGATATCTCGCAAGAGTCCGACCTCTGGACCATCAATTGCTCAGTTTATGGTGCTGCGAGAACTTTGGCTGATTCAAATCGAAGGCTGAAACCAACGATGGATCAGAAGACCAAAAGACGCTTGCATCAACTGAACAAGAAGATTGGATGGGCAAGACAGAATGCGTCCCGTTTTCAATGTGTGATTGACTACATAACATCTGGTAGACCGTTTACGGAAAGGGTTCGAAAGTTCCCCCAAGAACTAAGGATCTTGAATCACACACTAAATAAGTCAAAGTTGCTGACAATCAAGCAGCATATTCTTGACAAAATACGGCTGTTATCTGACGCAAGGAGGAGAATACAGAAGAGGGAGAGATGGATCAGGGAGAATCAACAGTTTCTCGCTGACCCATCGCGCCTCTTCAGCGATCTACCTGTTTCTGTCAAAAATCCACCGAAGCCCAAGGAGGTAGAGACTTTTTGGAGAGAGGTGTACAAGATCCCGAAAACACTAGAGTTGAAAGAAGATACTGAAAATATCATCCGCTTCAAGGAGTTTTGCGACCTCATAAAATCTGAGGAGGAATGTCCATCAATCACGGCCGAAGAGGTGAAAAAAGCACTTAGAGGCACGAAAAATTTTTCCGCTGCTGGACCAGATTGTATCAAGAACTTTTGGTGGAAGAAGTTTACTTTTACACACCAACATTTGGCCCGCATATTCACCTCATATTTAAAGTCGGAGACGCCCATTCCGCAGTGGCTGGTGTTAGGACGCGCTATACTCCTGCCAAAAAAAGGCAACTTGTCCAACCCAGAGAATTACAGGCCAATAACTTGTTTGAACACGCTGTGTAAGATCTTTACAGCTGTCCTCAACAACAGGATTGTTCGACGAATTGAGCCTGTATAGCGAGAGATGTACGAACAAAGTGGCTCGAAAAAAGATGTAGCAGGCTGTCGAGAGAACCTGCTAATTGATAGGTGTGTCTGTAAAGACGCTGCAGCCCATCAGCGCGTCCTGTCAATGGCCTGGATTAACTAACGGAAAGCTTTCGATTCAACCTTTCATAGACTTATCATCTGTCTGTTGGAAAGCTTGAAGGTACATCCACACATAGTGAGATGCATAGAGATTGATGCCTCTTTGGAAAACTAGATTTACTATCTCATCTAGAAATTATCGTGTGAGAACGAACAACGTCACCTTCCAGAGGGGCGTCTTTCAAGGTGATACCATGAGCCCTTTGCTTTTTTGCATCACAATTTTGCCTCTATCTCTCGCACTACGAAATTCTCCTGGATACGTCTGTGGCGACACTAATCAGCGCGAGCATAAGGTCACTCATGTATTTTATATGGATGACCTGAAGATCTATGCCTCTGGTAGAAGCAAACTTCAAACTGCTATAAATATTATCAAGACCTACACAGGAGAGATTGGGATGGACTTTGGCTTGGACAAGTGTGCCAAAGTTTATCTGAAGAAAGGAAAGATTACTGGCGTTCCCAAGGACCCTGAGCTTGTGGATATAAGTGTTATCAGACATCTTAATACTGGAGAGACCTATACATACCTGGGCGTGCCTCAAAACCGCATTCAGGACGTAACATCAGTGAAGGAGTCTCTCCGAAGCAGATACAAGCATCTTCTTCGACAGATTTGGTCTTCCAATCTGTCGGCGTTGAACAAGGTATCTGCGACTAATATGCTTGCCGTCCCGGTTCTACTCTTCTCGTTTGGGGTAATTCAATGGACGAAGAACGAGCTTAAGGCCCTTGATGTCATTACACGTAAGATCATGCATATGCATAAAAGCTTGCATATCAATTCGTCAGTTCCGCGATTATATATTTCACGCCGTCAAGGTGGACGCGGACTTGTGAATCTCCAGTGTCTTCATAACCGGATTGTTCTAAGTACAGCTTACATCGTTTCGAATGGCAGAGATCCTCTCCTAAAGATGGTCAGGAACCACGAGATGATTGGCGAAGGAGCGTTCCTTTACAAAGCCGCGGAGCAAGCGGCCGAGACCCTTAGCCTGAATTTTAACATCAGAAGTTAGGAAAGTGCATTACTTCATCTAGATGCTTCACTTCTAAAAACCAAAGTGAAGAAAGCAGAGGTTGAAAATTTGCACCAAGAGCTACTCGACAAGAAAATGCACGGAAACTTTCACAGAAATGTAGAAAAACAGTCCTTGTCGAAGGAGCAAACTTTTGCTTTCCTCAAATCATCAGGGCTTAATTCAGGTACAGAGGGTTTTATTTTCGCATGCCAGGACGGTGTCATTTCCACCTTAGCATATCGTGAGCGCATTTTATGTCAAGAAGTTCCCAGTGATAGGTGCAGAGCGTGTCATGCACACGCTGAGTACCTAGAACACATACTATCAGGGTGTCCGACCCACGCGGGAACGACGTATATCTATAGACATAATGCGGCCCTAAGAGTGCTTTATTACCATCTTTGTCGCTCTTACGGTGTTGGCGGCGACCCTGCCCTGCCGAACGCTCCAAAGGAGATAGAGTCGATTGTCCGAAACGAGAAGTGCCAAATTTTCTGGAACTACGATTTTCGGGCAGCAGTCTCCGTTGCGCACTCGAGGCCTGACATTGTTCTCCAAGACTTCGAGAAACGAACTATATTCGTGATCGAATTCTCGGCTCCGTCCGAATACAACATCACTGCAAAGGAGAAAGAAAAAGAGGAGAGGTATCAAGACCTTAAACGAGAGCTACAACGACTGTACCCAAAATATTCCGTACAAGTAATTGTCCTTGTGATAGGTGCTCTCGGAGGTGCGAAACTATCACTGGTTCGTAACCTTAAAGCCATACCCGCGTGCCAAAAACATGCCAAGGCACTTGCGAGATGGATGCAGAAAGCTGTCATCCTTGGGTCGCTTCGTGTCCTCCAGACACACGAGGGTTTCGCCGGCCTGTCGTTGTGATTTTGTCGTGGCCTATGACCACCCATCTCACGGTTGTCAGACGTGGCCATAGGTGTGATTTACCGCGGTGCTACTGGGGGCTATTGACATTTTGTTGGATTGCAGTTGCTCTTAGTGGGACCCTGCGGTGGTTGTTTAACTTTTTTTTTAAATATATATTTATATTTATAATATTTTTCCAAATTAAAAAGAAAATTTCTTTCTTACTTTTTTAAGAAGAAAAATAGAAACACAATATTGACAAGTCAATCTGTGCAAAAATTTATTTTTGAAACAAAAAGGCTAAGAAACATTGTGAATTCAAAAATCAGTTGTTTTGAAAAAACACATTCAAAAAATTCAATATATGCAAAAAGAATTGCATAGAAAGGCCTCAAAATATGTTTCCAAACAACTTTGTAATCGGTTCATTAGAGACAAGTATACAACAAGAGAAAAAAAGAGGGAGAGAATTAGGAAAGAGACAACCAAGCCATCCTCACTCTCTTATCCTTTCTCTTTCTCCGTCTCTTTTATACTACTTTTGGGACCAACATGTTTCGAGATCACTTTAGATCTCCTCATCAGGGTATAATTTTATAGGATACTACGGACAATTATTTCTATCATATGCTTTATATTAGTAATGTATGTATATATGAGACTGAAGTTTCTTATCGTACTGTTATTTACATTATTTTTCATTTTTTATTTATGGATGGATTTTTATACTTTAATTTTCGGTTTAAGTGTCAATCCTTAATATTTCGGAAATATTTCATGCACTTTCATACTTTTTTTAATTTCCAATGAACAGAAAATTAAAATACAATAATTTCCAATGTTTCCTATAAAAATTGAATAAAATTATCAAAGGCTTTGTTATCTCTCGAAATGTCTATATTTAAATTGATTTCATTATTGCCTTCTCTCTTTATGTATAACATCTCCATGAAATAACTTTTTATTTGCCCCAAGCCCTGTCAATTTCTGCGAAATCTATGACGATATGTTAAAAATTTCTAAGAATCTTCAGTTTCGCATCAAGTAAAAATCATAAAGTAGAAAAAAGACTTATCCTTCTGCTGTTATTTCCTATATTTCATTGTGAAATGGAGAAATTTATTCCGTTATAAATCTTATATGAAATCCATCAGCACAACACCAATTTTGATTGTCATAATCACAATAAAAATGTTAATAGATAATAAAAATTTTCCAAAGATATTTTCTATAAAATTGGAAAAAAAATTGTTGATTTTGAATTAATCCATATTCCGAAATTCAATTTCGTCGAATTAAATGGAATTTTGTTTGAAAATTCAGAAAAGTTTATGCAAATTTATTTATTTTTTCATTTAGTACAATTTTAAAGCTACACTTTAACTTCACTTTACAATTTAACTGAATTTTTGGTAATTTTTTATTTTGCACAGACTTTTTCTTAAAAAAAAAAAGAAAAATTTTTTTATTTTGATTCTTCAAGATTTCATCTAGAGCGACTGAACCGTACCGGGTTACCCTGAGTACTGAATTCATTTTTGAAAAAAGGGAAAAGAAATAGACGAACGAAAACTCCCTTTGAAATTAACAGATTTTTGGTTGTACGCATTTTCCAAGAACTCAAGTATAGTGTCCTTCCTATACACGAGGCAATCAACGATCGTAAAAACCACATGTTGGAGAAATTCTTTAGAACCTGAACTTTAAAATATTTTCCCAATTTTGAAAAAGCAATTAACCCAGTGCCATAGTACTCAATAAATCAATCAATTGAAGTGTTTCCATCTATAAGTCGCATTTGCATTTTTGTAATTTTTTAAATTTTTTCTGAAAATTTTATTAAAGATTTCTGAAATATCAAGAATACTTTATACAACACCAAAAATTTGTTATACCCGGTGAAGCTCATTGAAGAGTTGAGTCATAGAATTTTCATGTTAATGAATAAAATAAAGTTTCTGATTAATTACGATCTTATTTGTAAGAATTACTTAAAATTAAAAGATATTGATGAAAAAAAAATTTTTTTTTCAAGTTCTATTCTTTAAGAACAAATAAGATTTTAAATTTTCATTATTTTTTAATTAATCAAAAGCATAATATCGACGTATTTTTGTATACACCAGTATATGTATTCAATGAAACTTGTTAAAGTATTCTATTGAATCTTCCTTAGACAACCATTATTGCAGGTGTTAAGGGTTTCATGCTTTCATTTATCGAAAGTCTTTGATTTGAATAAGTAATACATGAACATCCCTCTGCCAACCTTACTTTTGATAAGTACCAGGATGACATAATATCACTTTTCATTTTTAATTGTTTTTAATCCTAAGAAATTAAATTTTCATTAAACTTTTGTAAGTACACAAAATTACACAACAGAAGCTTGTTAGATGAAAAAATATCTCCTTATAAATTAAATTTTATTTGATAATAATCGGACTCCGAAAGGACATTAGCTGGAAAATTAACTTCGACAAAAACAAAATTTCGAGGCAAGAAAACGACAAAGTCAATCGGAGTTATGTGGTTAGAAAAAATATTTTGAACTCTGAAAGTTTGCTCCATGAAAAAAGGCTGCCTAAAACGCATAACTGTACTATTTTAATATCTTCGACGTATTTTATTTATTTAAAAACTTAATTTTAAACTTTATGGGGCTATCTAAACAGTTCCAATTAATCAAAAATGTTTATTTTGTATTTAAATAATATTTTGAAAATTCCTAATTTGAATTTTAAATGAGTTTTTTTTTTTAATGACATTGTTGGTAAAATTATAATTTTGAATTTTAATTTCAAATAGCGCATGAAATACTTTTTATTTTGTATAACTGAAATTTGAAATTTTAATTGCATAAAATTTAGAATTACTGTTTACAAATTTGTTGAAGTATTTGCAGAAAACCAACTTTAATGTTTAATCGAATTTTCCTAATTTTGAGTACTTATTTTTTGAATACTTTAATACATCTTTAATTTCCTAATGAATTTTAATCAATTTTATAATTTTTTTAATACTTTCAAGTTGATATAAGAAGTTTAAAAAGCGCGCTCAGTTTTTGAAAACGATATCGTTGAAATGATGATGGCCGTCGCGCGCCCACGTAGTCTCCCCGCTCTGTCTTCCGCAGTCTCCCGCCATCATCCCGCGTTTACCGCTTTGTTTATAGTTTTCCGCGTTTGACTCGTTATTGTTTTCGGATATAATTTTAAAGTGAAATGTTTTTAGGTGTTTTTAGGTGTTTATGCTTATTAGATACGATCGAGTGTAGCATACAGCAGCTTTGATATCAATTGCAGAGTAGGTATCAGTATACAAACATAACCTTATTTTTTCTTATATTATCGTGCCATTATAATATATCGTGCTCACTATCAATGTTATAGAAATATAACATTTTAAA
The DNA here is from genome assembly GCA_932195095.1 of Andricus curvator. Taxonomy (NCBI): domain Eukaryota; kingdom Metazoa; phylum Arthropoda; class Insecta; order Hymenoptera; family Cynipidae; genus Andricus; species Andricus curvator. The sequence goes on along the minus strand of CAKNYM010038013.1, from coordinate 25,409 downwards.
TAACTTAGAATAACTCGGACAGTGTATATTTAAATATATAAATAGTATTTTAGGATTCAGGGTACAGTCGCACGATGATCGCATTTCACACGCACGCGTGCGACCATCACCCGTGCGAGCGATATGCGTCTCATATGAGGACGCATTTGTCATCCGTGGTGAACGCACGCGTGCGGATTAATCCGCATGCATGCCTGCACTGTGAGTCGCATATGCGTTTCACATTGTTATCTGGGTCCAGGTCATCCGAAACAAAAAAATCGAAGAGATTCTTAAAATATACGAGTACGGATATAGCCGGGACTAGAACAAATAAAAAATATTGAAAATTGACAAAATGGCGCCCATTTGAAATTTTGTTTGCGAATTTTGACTTTTTTGGGGGTAGTTTTTGACTTGCTAAAAATTCAAAAATCATTATTTTTTATTTATTCTAGTTAGGGCTATAGCCAAACATCTGCTAAATATATCCTCCAAATTTGAGCTTAATCGGTGCAGTGGTTTTGACGGAATCATGTCAGCCATTTTAAACAATCGTGTTTTGAGAAAAACGACTTGCTCAACATGTAGCGTGACACTGGAAGTTCAGACCTAAGACTGAAAGTTTTGACTAGAACTTGAATACAAATCTATAAATGATTTCGGAACATCGTAATGGGGAAGAAAAACCTATTTGAGACGTACAATGACTCTATTATACACATTTATGACCTGCCTGCGGTCACAGCCGAGGCGGCCCTCCACAGCGTGCGGCTGAGTACTCTCCGCTCTGCGCAGTTGACCCTGCTGCAGCTTCGTTAAAAAGTCCGAACCAAACAAATCACTTTGCGTACAAATGCCACATCCTATATACTATCAAAAAATAAAAAAATCGATTTTTTTGGGCCGGTCAAATAGAAATACCCCCTTAAAGCGCGAGTTGAAGCTTTCATTGTGCCTAACTTTATACAGGGTGTCCTAGACTGAAGTGTCCGGACTTATATAGCCGTATAAAAATAAATCTCATACTTCTTTTCCCAAAATGAGTTGAAGTTTTTGAGTTATAAAATATTTGCGCTCTTCTAATCAGGAGCGCCGTATAAACAGTCGTGTGTGCTTGAGCGGGATTCCAACATAGTGTTCTCCCGTCGCTAACCCCACCTCTGCGCTCGCTTCGATCACACTGAGTTGGAATTCCGCTCACTCACACACGACTGTTTATACGGTGCTCTTGATTGGTCCAGCTTAAATATTTTATAACTCAACAACTAAGACTTCAACTGATTTTTGGAAAAGGAATTTTCTATTTATTTTTTTTATTTTTATACAGCTATATAAGTCCGAACACTTGAGTCTGGGACTCCCTGTATAGGGTTACATACCAGACTGTACCAGCAGACGTTCCGGTCAACAGGCGCGGTGACCCTTTTTTGAGGGTTTTGGTACTGGGTATCCTGCTAAACTCCTTTGGATATATGGCAACCCTGCCATAAGGACACGCTGTAGCGTATCCGTTCCGTTCACCTGGTCCTCTAGGGAACTGCGTTAAAACCAGGAGCAAACCTCAAAATTGAATTGCCTCGTTTTACTCCATTAATACTAGAATAACATCTTCTTTAGATAATTAAAACCTATTCCTGTTTTGAATCCAATCTGTATTCAGAGTGAATAATTGGTGAATAAAAAGTGAATAATACTTGTGAATAATCGGTAAAACCTTTTTATGCTCGGGTTAGAGTAAAAAAAGGCTGTGTATAGATGTCCGGTGCCGGACGCTAAGTTGATATCCGGGAGATTGCTCTGATTGGTTACACGACAGTGAGCGGGGTCTGCCGTACAGCAGCTCTGCATCCGGTTGAGTATATTTCTTATTTTCTTAAGACGTGCTCGAGGAAAACCTCAAAGTGACGTATATAATTTGGAAGGAGAATATAAGTGTAACTTTTTTTACACGCTTGAATATGTAATTGTTTATTGAAAATGAGATATTTGGTGTTTCCGATTTTATCTTTCCTTGTACATTTACTTTATCATTCTTTTATTACTAAGAACATTTTCACATAATTCTATTTGGAGCAGCTATAGTCAGTTATTATTTTAGCAGTGTATAAATGATTTGTTTTTGATAAATTTAACTTGTGTAAAAACATCTGTTCTAATGAAACTCCCACGAATTGTATTTATTTTAGAGAATATTTTTTAGACAAAATAAGCCGCATGTCAACGAGCAAGCGGCTCTGAATACGACGCTGGAAATTCATGGTCTCCCCATGAAGCCTAACGAAGACCTCATGGCCTCCATGGCATCTGTCGCCAGGGCTCTAGATGTAAATATTCGTAAGGATGACGTTGTCAAACTATATCGAATTATCAAAGCACCTTCATTGAATACCCCCCCCCCCCCCCCGATCACTGTAGCCAAATTTGGCAGACAAGATCTACGGGATGAACTTATTGCAATACGTAAGGTTAAGAGAGACTTCTCTACTTTGAATATGGGATGGACTGACAACGAAAAGCGTTTTATTTACCTTCGTGAGGCATTAACACCACTGAATAGAAAGATTTATACCATTGCTCTCGGTCTTCGTAGAGAAAACAAAATTCAATACTTGTGGATTGCTGGCGGAAAAATTTTTTGCCGTAAGGAGGATAGCTCGCCAAGAATTCACCTGTCGAACATTCAATCTGTTGAAGGACTACAATAGAAACTACTCTCTAAGTCCATTATGTATTTGATAATTTTTTCTAGTCGATCACTAGCACTACTCTATCGTTTATGCTACTTCTACATAGGTAAATATCTCTCATATTTGATATATTGTTGAATGCTGGCCATTATGGATACTGTGCCTTCTGAAGTTAAATATCAATAATTTTGTATTTTTTACTGCGCTAATTCAGCCTTGCACTGCCTCTACAAATTGACCTTTCTTATACTATTTTTATACATCAAGAGCTTCATGATGCTTATTGCGTTTCTAACTTTTAATTCTTTATGTGCCTTATTCCCTGTTTTCAAATGTAATCAAGTGAACTGGATTTTGTTGTTTATTACTCTCTGTTACTTCAGTTTCACGGAAAGGTATTTTCAACTCATTTACGTATTTCAGTCACTTCTACATTTAACTATACTTGAACTTTATGACTCTCATTATGGAAACTTTAAATACTTGTCACGTTAACGCTCAGTCTTTACCTGCCCATTACATCGAATTTAAACATCACTTTATGTCCTGTTCCTATCATATCATAGCCATATCCGAGACCTGGCGCACGCCTAAAATTTCTTCGAGCCTCGTAGCACTTGATCATTACACACTTTTCCGCAGAGATAGATATGAGAGAAGAGGGGGCGGGGTCTGTCTCTATATTAATGACAGCTTAAAGGGTATACAGGTGGGAGTGGGCCCTCTTGCCAATCACCCTACTGCTGAGTAACTTTTTATCAAGGTATCGTCGCCTCAGGACAGTGTGTTGGTGGGTGTAATTTACAAACCTCCTAACGCCTCCTACGACAGGGAACTTGAGACTCACATTTTTGACCTAATACCCAATTATAATAATATTGTACTCACCGGTGAGCTAAACACAAATCTTAATGCTACCAACAATTTAACTCACTATTTAAAATCAGTAGTTTTCTCTGCAGGATTATCTATAGTTCCCCATGATACCACCCATCACACTGATCATTCTAGTACATGGATGATTGACTTGATGATTGTTGACGATTTAGACAAGGTGATTTCTTCTATTCAACAATCAATCTCATTCCTCTCAAACCATGATCTAATCAGCATCCAATATCAGTTCTCCTTTAATCCCTCCTCTAGCGTAACTCCTCTGTCCATACGCAATCTTAAAAATATAAATGAAACTGAATTTCTTGAGCACCTCTCTACTTATGATTGGAATAGCATTTTTACTCAAAATATATAAATAGAAAGGTGATTTGTCTGAGTGCATTTTTAACTTCAGCCTTTGATAATTTTGCGCCTCTCCATACCCTTAAAGCAAAGAATAAGTCCACTACTTGGATCACTTCTTATATGAAAGATTTAATAAAAGAAAGAAAGAAAAAACGTAGATTGGCCAAAAGAACAAAAAATACTATTATTCAAGCCGAATTTCGTAAATTGAGAAACTTAGATTTGGACTTATTCATTCTAAACACTTGGCTCCTGATAACAATTTCTCCCCTGCAGACCTTTTGACAGCTCTTACTACAAAATCCACACTCCTTGCAAGCAGCACTCCTTCCCCGTCCTCAGTTCCCTCTACTTTTGATGATACGAAATTATTCTTTTCTTACATATCGCAAGAAACCGTAATTAAAAAACTCTTCGAGGTAAAATCAAATGCCCAAGGATCTGAAGGTATTTCAATTAAAATGATTCGCCTCTTTTTACCAGTCATTGGCCCTATTCTCTTGCACATCTACAATGCATCTCTGCAGGTGGGAATATTTCCTGATGTCTGGAAAGAGGCGATTATTCGCCCTGTTCCTAAAATATCTAACCCCACCTCTCCCAAAAACTTCCGACCTATATCTATCTTATGTGCTTGTTCTAAACCTTTGGAACGTATTGTCCATCAGCAATTTACTGCACACATTGAAACAAACAATTTAATGGACCCAATGCAATCTGAGTTCCGTGCAAGGCATAGTACACTTACAGCTTCACTTAAAGTAACTTCTGACCTTAAACTTGCAACTGATAGAAGGGAAATAACGGTTGTTGTCCTTTTTGACTTTTTTATGGCGTTTGATACAGTTAACCATAATCTACCATTGACTAGGCTCAAATCGCTTCACCTCTCGAATATGGTTGTTAAATGGTTTGAATCTTTTCTTAGTAATCGTTCTGAAATAGTACAAATTAGCAATGGCGAGCGGTCTGATTGTGGGGAGGTTAACAGTGGTGTCCATCAGGGATCCACGCTTGCACCCACTTTATTTAATATTTATACCTCTGAACTTGGTAGCGAACTTCGTCATTGCAACTATCACAAATATGCTGACGACTTTAAGCTTTACCTTTCCGGGCCTATTGCCAATTTCAAGAGCATATTTCAAAAGCTACAGGCGGATATTGATCTAGTGGTGCAGTGGGCCTTGAAAAGTGGCCTCACTCTTAACTCTGCTAAAACTATGGCTATAATCATAGGACCTTCTTCCTCTCCATCACTTGAAAACCTTTAGAGTCCTCCAACAGCTTAACAGGAATAAAGAATCACTTCCTACTTCAACGCGTATCCTCCTAGTTAAAAGCCTCATCCTTCCTTTCTTTGACTACGGTTGTGTGGTATATGACGATATTACTGATGAGCTGAATGCTAAGCTTGAGTGTACGCTTAATGCTTGCATTCGGTTCATCTATAACATCCCCAAAAGTGAACATATTACTCAGTATAGAGAAAAAGCAGGATTTCTTAACGTCGCCAAAAGAAGACAATTTTTTATGGGTAATTTACTTTATAGCCTATTCAGTAATGAAGCTCCGCACTATCTTCTTAATCTCTTCCATTTTATTGAAAAAGATCAACCAACACATTCCAAACTCCGTGAAAGGAAAACAGTACTAAAAATTCAACCACATCGTACGTGTAAAATGCAAAGGTCTTTTGTTATTCGTGGTGCTCGCCTTTGGAACAAACTTCCTATAAGCATTAAAAATGCACCTTCACAATTTCACTTTAGAAAACTCCTTTTTGGTTACTTATTTAACACATCAAATCCTACCCTCGAAATCACACATTGGTAACACTTAAATCCTTAATTAAAAATATATATGCGTGTGTGTATGAATGCGTATTTACTTTTAAGTATGTATATTTGCGTATGTATATTTATAGTATCCTTATGTTGATAGCCCACATCTAATTATGTGTATTATAGTTTATTTCTTTACTTTTGTTAAATACCTATTTTTTATTTCAATCGTCAAATCGATCGCAGTCACATTTTAATTGTAACGTGTATCACTTGTTCCTTATAGGGCTATCTAGCCCTAGGAACTTTTTATAAATAAATACAAATACATAATATTAATAAGTTTGAAAGTTAGGCTTTCCTTCTATATCACACAAAAATATCGTGCTAAAGTGTTAAACTCTAAAAAATAATGCTTAATTATCAAACCTCCAAACTCGGGAAAATTGACTGCCATTTTTTCGAGTCAGAAGGCTTTATACCTATAATTTGTTTTATCTCGTGTATTCACAAAATTCGATTGTTTCACATGTGTAATAGATTAAATGACAGCTTAAGAGTCCTAGATTTGAGATTGCTGCACTTTTTCTATATTTGAATACAACTTTATTTATTAATTAGTTGTGTCATAATACGAACACCTTTTCTAACACGGTCCGTATTTATGGAACAGAGAAACATGGGTGTTTCATATCGACGGACACGTTTTCAACGCTTGCTCCTATTTATGGAACAGAGGTACGTATGCAATAAAATGTGTTTTTTATTATATTAATATGGCTTATGTTATGTTATTTTTGTTTTTATTATAAACTAGACATTATAGTGAACTTTAATTTTAATCTTACTTACCAGACAAATAAGTGGAATAAAAGTTTGCATTGAAATTAAAAGTCCTAACCCGTAAAATGTCAAAACCCTAAGCTAAGAAGTGTTGTTTGCATAAGCGGAGTGGATTAAATTTGGTTTTTATTTTTAAAATGTTTATTACTGGAGAGTTGTTTCAGCATGGAACGTGTAGAGCAAAAAAACCTATCAGGGGTGAAAAGAAAAATTCATAAAGTTCGTGAAAGTGATGAAAATGTACATGCAAATAGTGTTCGAGGTAGGGTCAGAAATGCTAAAGCTGCAAAAGTTGTGAATAAAGTGAAAAAATTGGTGAAAAGCAGGACGAGAAATGGAAATAAAATTAAATTAAAGAGAAAAGAGTATTCCTCTGAAGCAGTGCAGAAGGCTCTAGAAGCAGTTAGTCAAGGTGTTTCTCTCAGGAAAGCAGCCGATACGTATGGTGTCCCTGCAGGTACGTTATGTAGAAAGAAGAATAATTCCAACAAGAAAAATGGCAAAAGTGGACCTCCCACTGTTTTATCCGAGGACGAAGAAGAAGAAATCGCTAACTGGATTACTTATCGAGCTGAGAGAGGTTGCCCAGTAACGAAATCACAGCTGTTGGATAGTGTGCAGATTTTCTTGGCTCACTTAAAAAGGGAGACTCCATTTAAAGACGGCAGACCAGGTCGTCATTGGTATGAGGGTTTTCAGAGACGTCACCCTAACTTGTCTGTTATAACAGCACAACATTTAACACTTGTACGAGCTGCTGTCACTGAAGAATATTTAAGAGGATAGTTCAGTGAGACAGGGTCTTACGTAGACAGCAAGAATCTTGGAAACATAGAGCCGTCAAGGATTTTTTATTGTGACGAAACAAATATCCTATTGTGTCCAAAGCCTGAAAAAGTTTTTGGAGAAAAAGGGGCTCGGCCTGTTTATAAAGTGGTTGATGCGAATGAGAAAGAAAGTTTAACAACTTTATTTATGTACAGTGCTGACGGTACACAAGCACCTCCTATGGTGATGTATGCATTCAAAGAGGGGCTTCCAAAGAAAGTTGTTGAGAATTTTCCAGCTGGTTGGGGTATTGGCATTTCCGAAACAGGATGTGTGACAACTGTAACATTTTACGAGTACATTACCAATGTATTCTTCCCATGGCTTTTAGGACACATGGACGTTGAATGTAGTGAAGCAGGTTTATAAGAAAATTCTTCCAAATTAATATACTATAATGATATAATTCTTCATGTTAATGTTACTATTTTTCAGAGACCAACTTCGTCGATAGTTTGAGTGGTAGTACTCATCAAGCCTTCAGAGAAAATCAGCAGCAAAGTATGGTTCTTTCAGACAATTGAGAAGATCACGATACGAGTAATATTGAAGGAAATCCCAGTTTCGGAGTAGACAAGGAAAATCGAGAGGAAAATAGTAATCAAAAAGCTTAGTACATAAATTAAGTTTAGATAAGATCATCTGCTATCTTGCAGTATGATACAAGTATTAATTATTTCTTTTCATCCGCAGGTAGCATTAATAAAACTCTGAAGCAAAGTTTCGCTGGCGTTTTTACCTTGCCGACGAAATATTTACCTAAAAAGAAAAGAGTTTGAAAAGAGATTGACGCGGCTTATTTTGTTCCGAAAAATATTCTCTGCAATAAATACATTTCGTGGCAGTTTAAATAAAACAGAAGTTTTACACAAGTTAAACTTATCAAAAACAAATAATTTATACACTTTTAAAATAATAACTGGCTTTAATTCCCACACATAGAATTATATAAAAATGTTCTTAGTAATAAAAGAATGATAAAGTAAATTCACAAGGAAAGATAAAATCGGAAACACCACATAACTCATTTTTAATAAACAATTACATTTTCAAGTGGGTAAAAAAAGTTACTTATATTCTCCTTCCAAATTATATACTTCACTTTAAGGTTATGCCTCGTGTACATAACAAGAAAAAAAAAGAAATGTACCAAGTCGAATGCCATACGGGAAATGCTAGATAGGGGAAATCGACTCATTTGCCAGATGGGATTTTTCCACCACCCTAGCTGAAGAAACGGACAGGCTCGGAAAGAAGGTTCCGTTCCGACTCTTTCCGATTTGTATGGGACCTTTGCTGACGATTTCTTTCCGAACGCCTCTGTTTCCGAAGGTTTTCGACGTATTTCCGAACTTTCTCCGAAGTGTCCCACTGCATCTGCTTCTTTCTGAACCTTTCCGAATAAATGTCGCAGTGTCCCAATAGCTTATTCCAAATTTTCACCTGTGTCCCACTAGTTTATGTTCGTTCCGAATGTTCCGATTTCTTTCCGAATAAATGTGCAACGTAAAATATAAATTAAATTATGTAATTATTATATATGTATTATATATATATTTATTTTTAAATAAATAAATATAATAAATAATAACATATAATTTACTAATAAATTTATGAAATTTGTTTTTAAATTAAATGAATTGAATATTAATTGAAATAAATGTATGCATATATAGTGAAATATAAAAAGAAATATAAAAATAATAAATATATTTTTATTCATATTATTATATATATATATATTCAGAAATTTTCAAACAAATATTTGAATTTTTAAGGAAATCTTCAACTTTATAGTTAAACTTTCAACCAAAGAAATGAATTTTTAAACAAAATGACGAATATTAGTCAACAACAAGATTAATATTCTATCACAAAAAGACGAACTTTCAACGAAATACAGGAATTTTTAATCAAATAGTTGAATTTTCAATTGAATAATATAAATTTTTAATCAAATATGAAATTTTTCAAACAAAAAGATTATTTTCGACAAATTATGGTTATATTATGGAAAAGAAAGATTTGTTAACTAAAATGATGGATCATCACCCAAAAAAAAAGAAATGTTCAACAAAGTAGTTTCACTTTCAAATATAAGTTGTTGTATTTTCAATAAAAAAAGATGAAACAGATTAATTTTCAATCAAACAGTTATGATTTTTAAACAAACAGGTGCAAATTCTACCTAAATATATGAATTTCCCTGCCGATGAAACAGCACTGAAACAGCACTGGGCCACCAGTGCCGTTTCAGTGACTATTTGTGCTGATTTCGGCACCTAAACGGCACTCAGAGTGATGCGACGGTCATATAATGGTCCTATTGTATTCGTCACGTACCGGGCGGGCAGAGTGGTTTACAGTAGTTGGCCGCCACCAAACAGAATCCCTTTTTAAAATTTTCTTCAAACTATTAACACTTTTTTTAATTTATGAATTTTCTCATTATAAATATTTTATACTTATAAATTATATACTAATATACTATTCTGAAGTTGAATTCGAAAATGTTGTCTGTTTTGGCGTATCTCATTCCATTTACGAGATACATTATGTTCATTCGAATTTTAAACTTTTCAAAAAAAAGTTAGATATCTGAAATTATCGAAACCCGTAGATTCTGAATTTCTAACTTTCGCAGAGGTAATTTCAAAATTTCACAAATTTTAATTTTTCATTTTTAATCCCTTTCAGCTGGTCTACTTGGTAGCCTATTCGCAGGTATAAAGGGAACTTCTGCAGGCATTTAAAACTGTAATCTGAGTAGCTTTAAACGAGCAGCACTGAAACGGCACTAGGCAGTGCCGTTTGAGTGCCGTTCCATCGGCAGGGTTGTAACCCAAAAAGACAAATTTTCAAAAAAGTTGAATTTTCTACCAAAAAAAATGACTTTATAACAAAATTGCTGAATTTTCAACAAATTAATCAAATTAACTTTAATTTTTTTCTGTATGTCTCACTGTTATTTATTCTCTATTGAAAATAAACGGTCGTACACAGATTTTTCCTGAAAACTTATAAATAGGAAAATTTCATAACTATTAAGAAAGCCTTTTTTACTTCCACACTTCAAATATTCCATTTGCGCAGCTATCATTTTTAATTACTATATTTCCTTTTTTCATAAAATTGCTTTTTTGTATTGTAAAAAAACTGTATATGAGGTATAACTTGCCATAAGCTGGACTTGTACAAGCATCACTTGGATCCATTTCTATACTGACACTAAAAAAAAACATATTTACTCCAAGAATAACTGCACAAAATAATGTTTGACTGAAAACACTATGGGAAAATAGGTATTTCCGAAAATTTTGGTGATTCTAAACAAAAATCTTGGGAAAATCGCTATCAATGTCTCTTGCGTCGCCGTGTTGTTTCTTCGATTTCATTCATATCGATTATGGCAGGTATTCGATTGCACTGAGCTCGATTGAACCAAAGATCATTTGTAGCAAAGCAATTAAATGTGATTATATTTTTTGTGAGATCTAAAAGAATCATCATTGGCAGAGGTTGACGCTCATTAACGACATTTTTTTTAACTTATAATGACATTCAATTGTTTTGGTCAGAGCTTTCCCGAAGATTCTTGATTGAAATCACAACAAATTTCGGATATTCCTATTTACCCATAGTGCTTTCCAGTGTTTGCAGTAAAACTTTATTGCGGACTCAGTTACTTTTTCAGTAAACCTTGTTTTTTATTGTGAATATGGAAATCGATCAAAGTGACGCTTCTTATGGCTTTTCATCATTCAGTCCAGCTCAGTGCAATTTATATTTAATAGTGCATTATTTTTACCATACAAAAAATGAATTTTATAAAGGACTTATTATAGTAATTACAAATGAGAGATGGGTAAATGGAATATTCGAAATTCGGAAAGTTTAGATGTAATAATGTACAGCAATAATGTACGTAACACGTACGAAAGTCAAAAAGGCTTTCTGAGTTATGAAATTTCTCTATTTCTAGGTTTTTAGGAATCGTCTTCGCTGGATTCAACAGGAATCAATAGGATTACTGCAATTTAAAATGTTTTGAAGATAATAGTAAATTATTATTACGAGAATATATATTTTTTTAATTCGATTCGGTAAGAAATTGGATACATTCGGAAAGAGTAAAGTGGGGAGTCATTCGGAAAGAAGTCGGAAACAACAACAGAGGGAAGTGGTGGTGGAACTCGAACATGTGACATGATGCTGCTGTCTGGCAGACCCCATCCATTGCCGTGTAAACAATCGGAGCAATCTACCGGATACCAACATAACGCCCGGCACCGGATATCTATACACAGCAAAAAAAAAACGCTGGACAAAAAAGCTATTGAAATTAGCACATGTTTCACTCCGAATGCACAAATTATTCAAAACGGGAATAGGTCCCGACCAGCTGAAAAAAGGTGTAATTCTAGTATTTATGGAATAAAATGAGGCAATGCAATATTGAGGATAAAACAGCACGTAACTAAAATAAGGATCTTTTCTTTTTAAGAGAATAAATCCACAACTGATACCCTTCCATATTTTATTCAATAAATTCTTTCATAATGATTTTTACAAGGACAGCAATGCATTTGGAATACCAAGTATCCACGATAGCAGACGACAAGTTACTCTGTTCTGAACAGGTAGTGATTGTGAAATAAGCTAGCTAGTTAGAAAATTCAATAGAAGTTATAAACTCATTTCACTAACTTTTAATTCTGCCATTATTTGTTGCTATGTATAACAGAGGTTCCTTGCTTTATTAGTTAACTCGTTCTTCTTCCTATTACATTATTCTCAATTTATTCAAATGTCTTAAGAAACTACTAATGTTATTTAGTTTTCTTTGTGATACATGTAATAAAACAGGCTCGGTTGGGCTCGGTCAACTCTGTCACAGTGCTCCCAATCTTGCTCCCCAACCGCAATGCGCATGCGTCGCGCCGATTTTCTGATTGGCTGCATAGCGCGCGCTTATTTAAAATGTTTAAAATATGCAAATTAATTGTTTTAAACCAATAATAATTAGAAAATGCATCAAAATACAGTTTTTATTGCAAAATATACTTTCGCAGTCATAAATATACTAATTATTTGATTTCACTGCTGAAAACACATTATTCCGTCGGACATCGAAGAAAGACAAATTTTTTCTCATAATTAATTGCAACAGAATAATGTGTTTTCAGCAGTGAAATCAAATTATTATTATATCTATGACTGCGAAAGTTTATTTCGCAATGAAAAATGTATTTTATGCATTTTCTAATTATTATTTGTTTAAAACAAATAATTTGCATATTTTGAACATTTTAAATAAGCGCGCGCTATGCAGCCAATCAGAAATTCGGCGCGACGCATGCGCAGTGCGGTTGGGGAGCAAGATTGGGAGCACTGCTCTGTCAGGCAGGATCGACTCCCATGGGCGCGTGTGATCACGTATACTTTTGTAGTTATCGACCTCCTGTTAGATGGCTCTACTGTAGAGGCAAAAGTGGGGGTAATATTTCTTTAAATATTTTCGCGCTGCTATGCAAATGTTTTGAGATGTTTTTTGGGGTTATATTAAAGTGAAATCATTGTGCATCAGTGAAGTGAAAAATGAATAAAGTAAATAGAAATGTTTGTGCTGTACCAGGATGTTTTATTTCTCGTACATTTCACAAAACACTCTACATTGTATGAATGAAGTCACTGATTTCATTTCTCTATTTTAATGCTAATAAATGAAATGTCATAAAAAAGTTACATTTCATGTGTCATGTATTTCTTCATTAATTGAAGAATTAATGTAGAATTGTACAAATTTATGCCGAAAAAAGAAACAGTATTTACACATTTTTCGTCTTAAATTTGTATAATTTTGAATAATTCGTTTTTTTTTTTCTAATTTTAATTCATACAACACATTTAAATAATATACACACATACGCGGACGAACACATAGATAAATTTTAGTTTGCGATCTCCTTGTAGATGCGCTAGTGTCGCTATAAGTGGTCCAACGCGCCCATGGGAGTGGACCCTGCCTGAACTCTGTACAGCGAAATGGCGAATTCTTACCCTAATAGCACGGAACGTTCCGGGAACGTTCCACGGGCACCTTCGGAACGTTCCCGGAACGTGTAAAATGTCCGCCCCTTAGGAACGTTCCACTGGGATCTGAGGGGAACTTTCCATTATTGTTATTTTCAACAACAATTATCTCGTAAACCGTAAGAGATAGGTAAAAATGGATGTCATTTTTGAGTTTTGAGTACCGCATATACTACACTATAATATGATATCCGTATCATGAACTGACATCGATTTTGACCTATCACTTACGGTTTACGAGATATTTATTGATAATAATAACAATAACGTTAATTTATGTTTGGAACGTTCCAGTGGAACGTTCCTGGAACCTTCCGAAGCGGCGGACATTTTACACGTTCCGGGAACAGTCCTGGAACGTTCCGGAAACGTCCCAGGAACGTTCCGTGCTATTAGGGTAGGACATTGGCGCGGGGACAGAGAGGCATTGAGGGGTGCGATATTAGTTCTCTAGCCCATCGCAGATGGCGCTAACTTTCAACGCCAACGGGTGGGGGACGTAAAAAGCGCGTGCGCGGCAAATTATTTGTTGTGGCACGTGGCTGTCAAAATACATGTGACTCTAAAAAGTAAATTAAATTAAATTTCAACCTCAAAATTATTGAAGGATTTACTCGGAATTGGTTAAATTTTCCTAATTAAACACACTCTCTGCTAATTCAGCAACTCAATATCTCGGAAGCAAACTTTTATTTTTTGTTTAAACATAAAATTTCACTTTTTATTTTCATCCGCAACTGAGCCTGTTCCATTTTCAGGTTCCTGTCACTTTGAGATTGTAAACTTCGATATTCTATTTCTCGGAACTAGATAATTGTTTTTAATCATACCGTTTTGTTCTCAATTCAGAAACACTTTAGCTCGGGAGTAAAGTTTTGTTTTATCTCTAAATGGTGCTTTCGATTTTACAGAATATTATTTCAGTCTCCTGAAAAATTCCGATTTTGTTGGTTATGTAGTTCTGTACTGCAGTCCTTCAAATAAAGGCAAAATTAAGTGAATGAGAAACGTGAAATGGGAAATAGAATGATAATTATCTTTAATTTTCTATTTTTCGTTTCTTATTTGCTTCATTTTGTCTATATTATTCCTTTTTTGTTGAATTATTTTAGTATTCAACACATGTAAGGAAGGGACATATACATATATAAAGACCAACACATGCACGCGTCTGTAGTTCTCTGGCTCATCACAGATGGCGCGGAATATCGCCATTTATTTCCCACAGAGTTGACCGAGCCTGCAGTGGGATTCCGATGTTGTTTCGAAGTCGAAAATCGAACAAACCTCTCTTTCTATCTCCATACGTTAGAAGAAGAGGTCCGATCGATTTTCGACTTTCGAGACGCTATCGGAGTCCCACTGCTGGTGGCAATCACGAAGGAATACTAAGGAGTGGTATCACCCTATGTGTTTGGTGAGCAGAGGTGGGACAAGCGATGTCCAAGAATTCGTTAATGCTTGCCACGAATGAAAACTCGTATGCACGGTCGTGCACATGCGCAGAGCTGTTTTCGCAGTTACGTGTTATACCCACTCCCCTACATTATATTTTGACATCTCGATGCATATGTAGGTTATGTTCGTTTGTGTTTTTATTTTGTTGGGTGTATATCACGTTCCTGAATTAAAATCGAGCAGAAAAATTGCATCAAAAATACGAAAAGGATCTAGAAAGTGTAAGTACTACAATAATATTATTATAATCATTTATGGATTACGTAAGTAAGGGATAAAGTTAATTTCAGTGAACAAAATATTGTAGGTTAATATGTGCAAAATTTTTATATTTTATGAGCATTAAATAATTGCATGTGATTACTAAACCGGCAGCACAGAAATGTTCAAAACAAAACACAAGTTCGAAACTTCAAACACGTGTTGACATCGTTGGCATGGCAACCGCCAGTGCGCATGTGCACGACCGTGCATACGAGTTTTCATTCGTGGCAAGCATTAACGAATTCTTGGACGTCGCTGGTCCCACTCCCCACTTACAGGGATACTACTCCTTACTATTCCTTCGTGGTAGCAATAAATGCATATATTTAATACTCCTATATTGCGCACAGCGTGAGAGTTTTCTGGCAAAAAACCAGAGTGCCAGTCAATGCTCCCAACGCGGGCACCTTGCACTACTGCGCATGCGATGCTGAAGGCGCTTCATTGGCTGCCGTTCGCGCGCTTATTTGAAATGTTGAAAATACCATTTTTTAAATTTATTATTAATAATTAGAAATAATTATATTTTAACATGTTCAAGTGGTACGTGGATGGTTTTTAATATATTCTGAGCATTAGGTTAAGAAGTAAAATGAATATTTCAAAAATAAAAAAAAAATGTTATTTAATGTAATCTTTTTTTTATTTTTGAAAACCTAATGTTCAAAGTATATTAAAAATCATCCACATGCCACTTAAACACGTTAAAAAAGTTATTTTTGATTATTAATAAAAAATAAAAAAATTGTATTTTTTAACATTTCAAATAAGCGCGCGAACGGCAGCCAATGAAGCGCATTATGCATAGCATGCGCAGTTATGCAAGGTGCCCGCGTTGGGAGCACTGGTGTGAGAGTGCAGACATATATTTCTGTCTCACACAGCGGTCCGAAATAGACCATTTTACCTATCGGAAAGTTTACTGCGCATGTGCAATGTACATTTTGTTGTACCTAGTTGTTGCCATCAATTTTGCACGTTCAACCGTAGAGGGAAGATAGGTATAGAGGCGACAATGCAGCGGGCAGCTTGAAGCACGCTAAGGGGAGCGAGACGTCAGGGGAAGGCTCAGTTAGGTTTAGTTTGGGAACCAGCAACGCGTGGCGCTAGTGCCACGAACCAGTGCTTTATGCTTAACGTGTGTCAGTGGGGTAGGTGAAGAGAGTGTGCCGTGTACATGAGTCGAACTGCAAAAAATTTAGAACCCTTATACCTCGACTGGTCTTTCCGAACTATATTCTGGATATTCACTTTCTTCTAATATTTTCGTGAATGCAAATATCCACCAATGCGTTTTTCATTTGAAACTTTGTATTTTAATATTTTAAGTTAAAATTGAAAAACAAAAGAGTTTTTTTTCAATGACACCATTAGAAATTTTTTTTATTCGCTTAGACGAATAATTCTTTTCTTAGAATGATTAATTACAATAATCATTATTATTACAATATGTGAGCATTTATTGAATATTATTTGCTTTTAAATTGTAACCATAATAAACACGTGGAGTTATTAATCAATACACTAATAAAAATGTACAAATAATTTCCTTCGCATACAATAATTATTTTCTTAGAATTATAATAAAATTTATGGGCATTTTTTGCATTATTTGATTTTGTACTTATACATTCTCTACTCTCATACTTATCTTTCTGCACTCGTGGAAAAAATCTGAATAATGTAGGTACAACTTCAAAAAGAAACTTATAAATAAGAAAACATTTTATCGTTATCGTATGTACAGTTGAGCTCTCGGATCCAATAACTCACCCGACTCTCGTACTATTTTACAAAGTACATATTTCAATCAATTTTGAATGAATTTATCTAAAATATTCCAGACATTTTCTTTGAACTATATAGAACAACTTTCTCGCTGGAAGTTGTTTTAGATTTGAAGTGGCCTCGATACTTTTTGTCTCTGAAAGTTGAAAAATGTGGTTACAGATCGGCCTTAATTTGCAATTGGATATTATTAAACAAAAGGTCATTTTAAACTTTTTATTATTTTGTAGGCATTCGCTGAGTATACTTTGTATGTGTCCTTACTTTCAAAGAGTTTCAATAAAATTTGTACGAGTTGTGATGATTTATGTTTTAATTACTTATTGAGTATTAGGAAAAAAAATTTCTTTTCAGTTTTTAATTTTTATTCTTAAAACTAATTTTAAGACATAAAAATTCTAAATATGCCTTGTTAAAATATAGAAGCCTACATCTAGAAAATTAATTTTGTGAATTTGAAAATTCCCATTCCTTGAGACCCGGGGCAACGCTTTTAGCGTTTTCGAGCGTCCGGCGAGTTTAAATTCGAGAGCTCAAGTGCAGAAATTGTTTCAATGAAACACTTTAAAAAAAATCAAAATTGCGATTCTAACTCAACATTTAAAAATATTAAAAGTATAACAATAACAAAATCCTATAATATTAAATAACGAACTAATAAACAAGAAATACATTTCTTCTCTTGCTTCTCCAGTAAAATATGATATACAATATCCTTGAGGGTTTCAACTTTTAATATTATTTGTATAATTTGGACGTATTTATTCGACAAAATTGATATATATTATTCTACACGTAGAAAGAAGAATATTCTCCAGAAGTATGGGCTCTTGCAATTCTAACATTGTTAATGTAGGGAAAAATCAGACAAAGTATTATGCCCCATTACGGGAATTTTCCGATAAATAATTTTTTTGACGTAATTAATTTCTTCACGTAATTTATACACGGCTCCTGAGTACAAAAATATATATTTTTACCAAAACAACAAACAATCATATTTCCTATACTTTTACCAATACGGTAACAAATGTTTCAATTGTTATGTAAAAAATCGTTGCTTTGTCCAAATTTTTCATTTAAAAAAAGTTCAGTACTGAAAATGGAGAGAATATTCTTATTTCTTAAGACTACAAGACATAACGATCTGCTTTATAAATATTTGATTGTTTCCATAGAATTTATACGTGAAAAGTATTGAAAATAACGCACATTCCATTTTCACACCTGCAAAGTTCTGAAATTGTTACAGAGATTTATATGTAAGGAAAATTCATTAACAACCCTACCGTTTATGTTGTAATCCAAAATTTACTATTGCAGAGTGGCAAGGAAGGTTTGAAGCACCCTACATATAGAAAGGCAAATTGCAGTGGATCAACATTACCACTAAAAAC
This sequence comes from Andricus curvator, assembly GCA_932195095.1. Lineage (NCBI taxonomy): Eukaryota > Metazoa > Arthropoda > Insecta > Hymenoptera > Cynipidae > Andricus > Andricus curvator. Next base: position 7,043 of record CAKNYM010038013.1, on the reverse strand, counting down.
AATAACTTTCCGTCTAAAAAACTCTCGTCATATTAGTCCAGGCATCTTGTAATTTTTCACCGCGTTCGTTTTCTATAGCGTTTCACTGAGAATTTCAATGGGCTGGGAATATGAACTTTTCCAAACATGACTACGACGCTTCCCGAAAATATTTTTGAACAATTTTCCAAAAACAGTGTCTTCGTAGACTGCTTTCGTAAGCTTTAGAAAATTCTGAAAAAGTTAAAAAAAAAGAAGAAAATTCTTTCAAGAATAGGCGCAGAGTTGTATGTCTTCAAATAACCCCGATTTTTTTCAAAAAGGAGGCTAAAAACCCAATTCTGAAGTTAATATTTGTACTTTAGAACCTGTCAATTTTACGAAAAAATATTCTCCATTCTAATTAAAGTGTACGCAATTTCGAGTAATTCTAATAAGAACAATGACCGAACCTCAAAGTGTCATAAGTTATGGCCTCCCAAACTTGACCACTTTTGACGTATTCTTCAGAGCAAATTACTCGTATTTAGTTTGTTGAAAATAATTCTTTTGTGGGTAAATCTATGTTAATGATGGCAGAGAAAAAATTTTCATGTAGAAAATTATGTGTAAATGTAAAAAAAACATCTTCCAGCCTTCATAGGTCAAGAGTTAGGACTCTTAAAAAAAACACATTTTTTGCTATTTTTAACCAGAAAAAGTTTTTTAAATAGATCGTTCGGCAAATATCCTACGGAAAACGGCAACGGCATTAATAACATAAGTAACAAACCGTTCCAGATGAAAATAAATTTTTTCGTACAAGATGCCTGGACTATATTCAAACTTTTACATATGACGGAATTTTTTTAAACGTTGTTTATTTTAGGCATCTTCTGCATTTTCCTGCTGTCTTTTGCCTCTTTTTTATCTTTTAGGAGCGTCAATAAACGCAGGTAAAAACGTCCAAATAGATCCTGATAGTCCAGCGGTTGAAAATTAAAGTTCTACATATTTTTGTTATTTCTTTCCCCAGAAAGCATTTATATCTCATACAGTTATGAAATTTCAACATTATTTATAACTAAATTTTTTGTACATATATTAATAAATACTATATTCGTACAAATTTCTACAAACAACAAGTTTTGTGTTATGACTGAGTACAAGTTTAAAAAAAATATAAGTGATTGCAATGTCGTACTGGAAAGATTATAAACTAATATTATCATGGAAAAAATGTTAAAAAATATGATTACCATCAACTTAAAAGAATAATTCAATGAAAAACATAATATCTACATTTTTCCATGAAAATAAGGGATCTATTCGCCATAAATATGCAAAGACATATTTTTGTAGCAAATGAAATAAGGCGAAAAATAATAATAATCAATTATAAATTAAAATATTTATAAGGGGTATATAAAAGAAAAAAGAATTCCGAATCTCAATTTGCAGACTCGATTTTTCTGTTCCCTTTGGGTTATAAATGAACCACGTGAAAAGAGACATGAATCAGATAATATTTAGAGGTCGCTTATAGTAAATTTGTCTGGTTTTACACAAAGATTCATCTTTTTTAAAACAGCTGATCATACTGGCAAATGATGAAGAATGTAAAAGATGCGGCTTATTAAAAAGAGTATTTTTGGATCATCAGTCTCTTCATAAATTATGCATACTTGAAGACCTCTCCATAAGCGGGATAGATAATTCACACTACGTTAAAACAATTTCCTTCGCATATCTCCCTAAGAATGCATAATTATAAAAATAATTACGATAAAAAATCATTTTAATGAGTCACGTCTTTTATATTCTGTATGGTGGGTTTCCTCTACTCGGTGGGTTTCCTATCACCACTACGTAGCGCGTCCTCAGGTTGCGGATAGAGGAACGGCCCGTAAGGCTGAACAGCCCCCAAGGTTAGCTGCGAATACAAGAATAAGCAGTCGCGGACAGCCGATAGGAGCCAGTCGTGGGTGTGGTGAATCTAGCACTGGCAAAAATAGGTACACGACAACCATGGCTTGGGGGGACCCACCTATTCGCGTTCATACACAATGGGTGGGTTCTGGCAAGCCAAGGTGCCGCGTGTACCCACCTAGAAACTATACCCGAACCAAAACTAAAAATCCTGTAAGGGAAAAATCCTGCTGCCCATTGGACACTGCAGCGATGACACTGCCCTCAAGGGATGTGTGGAATGATTCGCCTGCATAGGGCCAAAGGGGTATTGATGCCAGTAGGCGCGCTGCCTTGCAGGGGGACGTTAGGGTACGAGGATGAAACTGTAATGTGTCTGACGACAAGTTGACATGGTCCTTGTCAGAGTCGGAAAGCTCCCATACTTAGACCTAGGGAGGTATGGGGGTTATCACTCCTGGGACAGTGGACTCACCTACGATCGGAATAGGATCCTAACGTGCGGATTATCTTGAAACTACCATGGCTAACTTGCAAAATCAAAAAACTACAGTTAAAGATCTAAGGGTGGGAACTCTAAACGCGCGTAGTCTAAAAACTGGCCGATTTAGCGAACTCATTAAGATAGCAATTGATTACAAAACTGACTTAATAGCATTACAAGAAACCTGCTGGTCGGGCGATTTCGCGTCAATTTCTAGGGATAACTATACTTTGCACTGGGGAGGAGCTAAGGGGCAAAGACTGGGGACTGGTTTTCTTATTAATAAACGAATTTCGCAAGCACTTATCGACATGCAATTCATTAACGACCGGTTATCATACATTGTACTAAAGGGTAATTTCAGCAAACACGTATTAATCAATGTGCACTGCCCCACCGAGGACAAAGACGAAGACACTAAAGATCTTTTTTATGAAACAATCGAGCAGGTGTTTGACAAGTTCTCAACGTTTGACGCAAAAATAGTATTGGGGGATTTCAACGCGAAAATTGGAAAAGAACCAATGTATAGGCCTACAATAGGATCAGAAAGTTTGCATGACGTCAGTAATGATAATGGAACCAGAGTAATAAACTTTGCAGCTTCAAAGAACCTCGTTGTCAAAAGCACATATTTCAAGCATAAAAATATACATAAGGCCACCTGGACATCACCAGATGGTAATACTCACAATCAGATTGATCACGTTCTAATTGACAGAAGACGTCATACAAACATTCTCGATATAAGATCGTACAGGGGAGCGGATTTAAATTCAGACCATTTTCTCGTGATAGTAAAACTAAGATCTAGGCTAGCGTTAAGTAAGAAAACAAGCCGCACAGAGCCAACAGTTCGTTTCAATATAGATAAGTTCAAAACAGCAACAGAAACATTAAATTACCAAGTTGAGATTTCTAATAGTTTCGACGCTCTCCAAGAACAGAGAGACGATAACAATAATCACGAGGAGGACCCGGAAACCCTGTGGAGCAATACGAAAAAGGCGATAAAGGCAGCCGCGAAACTTACGATAGGTTTTAAGAAAGTAACCAAAAGCAAACCATGGTTTGACGAAGAGTGCAAACTCTGGTTTGAGAAACGTCGGAAGGCCAGACTAAGTAGTTTACAAAATAAGTGCGATCAAACACATAAGAAATATCTCGAGATTAGCAAAAGTACAAATAGGCTCTATAGATCCAAGAAAAGGGAGTGGGAAAAGAATAAAATACTAGCAATAGAAGCGCATAATAAACAAAATAACCCGCGTGAGATGTACAGGGGAATCAATTTTATAAGGAAAGGCTTTCAAAGTAGAACGGAAGTAATGAGGGACGAAAATGGCAATCTAGTAGCCGATGCGACAGAGAGACTGAATTTATGGAAAGATTATTTCGATAAACTATTAAATGTACGCGAAGCCCCCGTTGAAGGTAATCTCGGCGAAATCCACACTGCTGATCTATTAATTAACGATCCTACTGATATAGAAATAGAAATGGCCATAAAGAAGTTGAAAAATAACAAAGCCGCGGGCATCGATGACCTACCGTCAGAACTGATAAAAAATGGAGGCCCTTGCCTCACAAGGCAAATTTGTAAATTGATACGCGCAGTTTGGAAAACAGAACGCATGCCGGAAGAATGGAATACCTCTATCATTATTCCCATCTTTAAAAAAGGCGATAAAACTAACTGTAACAACTATCGGGGAATTTCACTTGTGCCTTCGTGCTACAAGATCCTGTCTAATGTTATCCTAAGTAGACTAACTCCTTTTGCCGAGGAAATCATTGGGGATTACCAGTGTGGATTCCGCCGAAACCGATCTACAAGCGATCAAATGTTTACAATTAGACAACTGTTAGAAAAGAAATGGGAATTTAAAGAAGCAGTACATCAGCTATTTATCGATTTTAAAAAAGCTTACGACTCTATTATACGCGCGCGAATGTACTGGATCCTAGAGTTCTTGGGTGTGCCAAGAAAATTGGTTAGACTTATCGAAATTTGCTTAAGCGGCAGTAAGGGTAGAATACGCGTAAACGGTAGTTTATCTGAAGAGTTTTCGATCCGCGATGGCCTGAAACAGGGCGATGCACTTTCGTGCGTCCTTTTTAACTTAGTTTTAGAATACGTGGTTAGGCAAGTGCAGGCGAATCCGACCGGTGCTACCCTCAATGGGGTAATACAAATTCTTGGATATGCGGATGATCTCGACGTACTAGGGGATGATAAAGAAACGGTAGCTAAAAATGCAGAAATCTTGATCGCAAAAGCCAAAGAGGTTGGCTTGGAAGTTAGCGAATCGAAGACAAAATATATGACCGTCGTCAGGTCCGGACAAAGTAATCAAGACGGGGATCTAATGGCCGGAAATATGAAATTCGAAAGGGTTAACGAGTTTAAATACCTCGGGTCTATTATAACTAGCGAAAATAAGATTAAAACGGAAATCAATGCGCGGCTACACGCTGGCAATGGGTGCTATTATGCAGCAAACACGCTACTAAAATCGCGATCGCTATCTAGAAACATCAAAGTAAGAATTTACAAAACGATAATAATGCCGGTCGTCATGTACGGGTGTGAAACGTGGGTGCTGACGAAAGGAGAAGAGAATAGGTTTAGAGTTTTCGAGAATAAAGTACTTAGAAAAATCTATGGTCCAAAAAGGGACGAAGAGACCGGCGAGTGGAGAAAACTGCATAATGTTGAGCTGCACGCTCTCTACGGGTCAGCAAATATTAATAGAGTAATGAAAGCGCGTAAATTAAGATGGGCGGGGCATGTAGCAAGAATGGGCAATGAAAGAACAGTGGCGCAAGTTTTAAGAGGGAGGCCGACTGGTAAGAGACCCCTAGGCAGACCGAGAAACAGATGGGAGAAAAATGTAAGGGATGATCTAAAAGAACTAGGACATGATTACCTAAACTGGATGGAGAATGCACAAGACAGAGATGTGTGGCGGTCTCGGGTAGATGAGGCAATGAACTTTCGAGTTCGAACTGCTAATCTATAATAATAATAATAATATAATTTTGCGTAATGACCTGCCTTTTTCGAGAAAAATCAATTTTTCTGTAAAAACAAACCAATTTATTTCTCCTTCCACGTGGTTCATTTTTAACCCACAAGAAACAAAAAAATCGAAAATGCACGTTGAAATTCGGACTTGCTTTTGTTTAAGCACACCTAATATTCATATGCTGTTAAGTTATAAATAAACAAACGCTTTTTGCTACGTCCAGGAAAGTATTATGCTCCCAGTGGACAAAAAAATTAAGGATGTCCTAGAGAAGTCTTCGGGACATCCTTAAGATGTCTTTTGGAACATGTCTTTTGGACATCCTGGGGATGCTCTTAAGACGTCTAATGTCAGTACAAAAGATGTCCCGAGAACGTCCTATGTTTTTAAGACGTCTTTAGGACATCTTTACGACATTGGACGTATTAGACTTTGATTGGACTGGCATTGGACGTCCTAGGGATGTCCCAAGGACGTTCTAGGGATGATCATGGTTTTGTGCCCTCTGGGCTATTAGTGATATATTATCACACAATCTTCAGACTGAATACTCATAGTTATTATTAGAAACTGTTCAAAATATTATCAAACATCTCTGTAAAAACCAGAGGTATTTTTTTTAAATATGATAACTTCATGCTGTTATTATTTTCAATGTAGAAAAACGACTCTGGAATCCCACGAGCGATTTCATTTTAGTATGACTCAAGACAGGTTTTTTAGTCGTATTTCAATACCTGGAAATAGCTCTGAAATAATAGTATTTTTACAGTGTTAACAAGAATGTTGATTTTCAGTGAATTTCAGACCTACTAAAAAAATCTTGTAACTGACTAAATTTTCATGTGAAAAATTCAAAAACTTGGCAGAGTACAATTTAATTTGCACAATTCATTCAATTTGCGAAATCGAAGATAGTGAACTAAGTCCAAAGTAAAATTGGATTGAAAAATAGCACTGTAAAAGTATAAGAAACTTATTTTTGTGAAAGTATATTTAACAAATTACAATTTGACAGCTCATAGTCACCAAGAAACTTTATCTACGTTTCTGTAATGGAGAAAGACTTGCGATTCCGATAATTTTTTATAACCAAGAAGTTTCAGTTTGCTTCTTTTAATTAATATACGTCCTGCTTTCTTAATTTTATATCTACATTTTTCAATCCTCTATTTTTCCAATCAAAAAAATCAAATGATCTAGAAAAGAGGGGGATTACTATACTGACTCAGAATTAAATAAGTATAAAATGCTACCCTAGGGAAATTCTGAATGATTATTTTCATTTATTTCTTCTAACTGAGATAATTAATACACTACTCTATACATTTGAAAATTCATTTTTAATGAAATGCATATTTGGCAAATATTCAAAATCGACGAGATTTAGCAGCAGTTCTTGGTTACGGTGAAAACCTGGCAAGTAATAATTTCTTTCACTTCTCACGCTTATCCTGTCTTCTGACTCACATATATCACACACATTCTTGGCTCATGCCACTCACACACATTAAGCATACTTTCTATCGGTGAAGCACTGGTTCCGTCCCTCCTTCCCTCCTATCCGTTTACTGGTTCGGGATACTAGCGCCTCGCATCGCTGGTTCCCGAACTAAGCCTACTCCTGACGTCTCATTCCCCGC
>CAKNYM010038011.1:0-13274 GCA_932195095.1 Andricus curvator | reverse complement strand
CATTAATGATAATCGGCCAACTACAATTATGATTAAATTGAGAAAGTTAATAAATGCAGAATCGATCCCCGGTTAAATAGACGATAATGTAACAACTGATACCTGCCTGGTGGGACACTCGAGGAAATAAAAGTAGAGTGATTGCGTAAGGTCATCGTCCGTCCGGCGCATTCGGCTTCGGGAGAATAATATAGAGCCATAAATCGCTTGAGTCTAGACGAGGCACAGGTGAACCATTGTATCCACGTCAATCTTTCAAATTAAGAATGAGATACTAAAAGTAAACAGAGTTAAGAATCCGGAAATGCTGGAATTATTATCTCAGAAATAAAATCGATAATAACTGGTTCATTTCATAATTTAAATACACCGGGTGTAAAATTAGTACAAAATAGAAATAAAATACAAAATAAATTCCATTGGAAATTAAAAATTTATTTTCTGAATACTAATTACAATTTAAGATCGTCAAAATGGGGGACGATAAAAACAACGGTAAAGAGAAACCAAAAAAACGTATTAAGAAAATTAAATTTTCTGCATCTATGATTGAAGAAATGAATAAGGAAAATGTTTTTGAACAATTTTCGGATCCTTCTGATACAGAATCAGAACACGACAATAACGATTCCAAATTTAATAATGCACGGGATCAAACCAGTCCTGCACCCGAGAATGCCGAGACTAATACGAGTCAATTAAGGAACAATACTGCGAAAAATAATTCGATTGCGCAAAATAATTCTGATCTTAGTGATTATGATTCTGAAATTGCGGAAATGGATAAATTAATGGTCACTCTTGAAAACTTGCAGAAAGACATGTGCAAATCAATATTGTCACCAAATACGTTAATACGTATGGTAAAAACAGAAAAAGTTAAGCATCGCGAATTTGAGGCGGACACAGAAAAAAGAATCGGATCTTTTGTAACTTCCTTAGTGAAAAGAATGGATGATCGAGTAGAAATGCAAAAAGAAAATTCTGATCACCAAGATAAGATTTTAGAAGAGCAGACAGTTAATGTCGAACAAAATGTATGTTCAGTTAAAAAGAAAACGGAAGAAGTTCTCACCGAACAGGTAGAACTTATTGTTACAAATATTAACAATCGGAAGCGTTTTCAAAATATTGAAGATTATCAGTATTTACTAGAAAAGAGAATGGATAGGAATATGGGTCGTACACGGAGAAAAATGGAAGGTCTGTTCGGCCATATAGATGTGCAGACCGGCCATATTACAGGGTCAACTATAGGACAGCCCTTGAATATGGCTAAAGCGACTATCTCTAGAAGGGTGAAACAAGAGGTTCAAATCGATCATCTCAAAGTGTTGACTCGATAATTTCGGACGGTCGAATCGGTCATCTCAAGAAAGCTGACCTGATCATGCTAAAGGGTAGATATGATTGTCTCTAGACAGACCACTCGATGGTCTCAGATGGTCGATTCGATTTTCTCAAAGTGTTAACCTGGTCATTGTCAAGGGTCGGTTTGGACACCTTGGATCACCGCTTTGATTATCTCAATACAGTCGATTCTATCAGCTCGGAATGGTCGATTAGATTATCCCGGAATTTCAAAATGGATATTTTAGGAGGGCAAATTCGATTATTGCAGAGGGTCGATTCAAAAATCTGATATGGTTGAAATTACTATTTCTAAGAGCCAAATATATATTTTTATATTATTTTTGAAAATTAATAAAAAAATTTGATTTGATTTTCTAATCTGGACTAGTATGAAGGTCTACTATGTAAACACTGGGGAGTCTTTTATCAATTGATTTATAGTAAGCATTCTGATAATAATCTTCAATAAAAAATTACTAATTTGTAATATTAAATCGTAACAAAAGAAATTAGTAAGAAAAAATTCTTTATGAATTCAAAACGTTTTTTCTGTGAATTAGTAGTTTTTACTGAAGATTGGTATGGAAATACTTCTGACTATTCATCAATTGATAAAAGTCATCGCACTATGTAATTAGAATAATTTCATAGTAATTCAGATGTAGAGTATAACATATTCTATAGCGTATTCAAAAACAATATATGCATTGAAAAAATGATAAAACCTCACCTAACCTTAAAGTTAAACGAAATATTTAAATTGTGATTGTAGATGCACATTTTTATTTTTAGAATTAGGAGCATAAATATAAATATAACTTATGTGATAAAACAGTTAGTCCTAATTCAGTGCTGGATGGTCGAAAGTTACTGTTTGTTGATTTATTCCGAACCGTGCCTGGATGGAAGATTGTTGGGAAGTATTTAACTACAACAGCATCTGCAAGCATAAAGAGTGGGGGTTTTAAATTTATGTGTGTACCAAATTGCAATAAACTGCACAGATTAAAAAATACTGCGAATGATTTGAAGAGATTTCAATTGACATTATTCGGTATTAAAGTATTTAGTAAAAATTAAAAAGTGAAAACTTTTAAATAGAAAAGTTCATTTTTCAACTAAACATATAAATTTTCTACAAAAATTATGAATCTCCTACCAAAAAAAGAAATTTGTAAGAAATTATATAAATTTTGAACCATATAGTTAAATTTTCAAACTAAAATGATTAATTTTCAAACAAAAATGAAACACTTAAATTTTCACTGTAAAAATTAATTTTAAAATAGGAAAAATTAATCTTTTACAAAGCCAGTTGAATTTTCAAAACAGACGAATTTTCTATATAAAATAATGGAATTTTCAACTCAATAATATGAAGTTTCAACAAAAAGGTCAGTTTTCAATCAAATAGTTGAATTTTAACTTCAAAAATTTAGTTTTTAATGCCAAAAATAAATTTTCAAGAAAATTCATACATTTTTAACCAAATAGATCACTTTTCAATCAACATTAATTTTCTACAAAAGGAAAAGACGAATTTTTGAAAAACCACATTAATTTTTAACAAAATAAGTAAAGTTCTAAAATATGACAAAAAAATTATAAATGGAACAGGTAACTTTTCATTTTAAGACATAGACTTTTCATTTAAAAAATTATTTTGTAAAAAAAGACTAATCTTTTTTAAAAAAGTTAACTTTTCTACGGCATAGTTGTCTTTCCAAAGAAATTTTGGAATTTTAAAGACAAAAAGACGAATTTCCTGTATAAAATAGTAGAATTTTTAAGCCAAGAATATGAAATTTTATCCAAAAAGTTCATTCTCAACAAAATAGTTAAATTTTCAGTTTAATAAATAATTTTTTTACTCCAAAAAAAGCGAAATTCTAAAAAAGTTCATTTTTCAACTAAACATTAAAATTTTCTACTAAAATTATGAATCTCCCACCAAAAAAAGAAATTTGTAAGAAACTACATAAATTTTGAACCATATAGTTAAATTTTCAAACTAAATAGAGTAGGTTTAAAAAAAATGACATTCTTAAATTTTCATTGTGAAAAATTGATTTTAAATTAAGAAAGATAAATCTTTCAAAAAGCAGTTGAATTTTCAAAGCAGGTGAATTTTCTATACAAAATAATGGAATTTTCAACCCGATAAAATGAAGTTTCAACAAAAAGGTCAGTTTTCCATAAAGTAGTTAAATTTTAACTTGACGCATTTAGTTTTTAATCCCAAAAATCAATTTTCAACAAAAATCACACATTTTTAACCAAATAGTTGCCTTTTCGATTAAGATTAATTTTCTACAAAAAGAAAAGACGAATTTTTAACAAATCACGTTAATTTTCAGCCAAATAAGTGAAGTTCTATAAAATATAAAATTGATTATAATTACCTCTGAATATTTGAATGATTTTTTCCCCACAGTTCCAGCTCTGCATCAGCTTCACGTACGAGGTAGACCCTTCCATCTATCTTTCTACGGATTTAAATGTGGAATAGGTGACAACTGGAAGATAAAGTTTTATTGTAAAATTCACAATTACAAATTAAGATTAAACTGCATTAATCAATGCTAGAATATTCAGTGATTATTTAAATAATCAGAAATTACTTTAAGCTTGTATTAAAATATAACCTAAAAAATAATAACAGTATCAACTATTTCGATTATCACATAATTATATAAAACAGATACTTACAAATGCGATCGTTTACATTCTGAACACCAGGGAATAACACGAGAAACACCTCGAGCACAACACTAGCAATACTTGCGAATACTTAAAAAACTGCTTGGCGCCAATTAGCGACACCCGGCGCGAACGGTTTGGTTGTCCGGTGACCTTTAAATTTTCACGCGCATGATTGACGCGCAAACGTCGAGCAATCGAGCATATGAGATGGTTTTTCTAGTCCTTCGGGAATGGTCGAAATGAGTGAAAAAAAGATCCGCGTTTCGACCATACCGAAAGGGATACCTTAGTTATCCTTGATAGTGAGTCTGGTGTTCTTATAATCGTCAGACTGGCCATAAAATAAGAGTCTTTCTGACTATGTCGAAAAAATGTTGGAAGGACCGTTCGACCATATAGAAGGAATGACTGGCTCTGCAAATTTTGACTTTCTAACTTTGACCATCCATTTTTCTCCGTGTACAAGTATTAAAATCCCATGGCTTAAAAATTATCCGGTACCAAAATTTTCAGGATCAGGCAAAGAAAGGCCTATGATGTTTCTGAATGATTTTTATGGATATATTAGAGCGATAGATGTTAGAAGGGACGATTTTAATTTTGTAGTATATTCATGCTTGGAAGGTATCGCTAGGGAATGGTGGAATCTTGTAGCTACTCCAGGTGAAAATGAATTTACATTCAGAGAAAAATTCATTTCAAAATTCTGGAATGATAATATTCGTTTTCAAATTAGTACTGACCTTCAATATGGTTATTATCAAGGAAAACTTTCAAAGTCGGCATATGCCATTAAAATGATAAATAATGCTAAAGATTTAATACCACCTCCATCTGAGAGTGAAATCGTCTCTAGATTATCAAGACATTTTTCAGAAGAAATTCATACTGCATATTTAATTCGGGATATTAAAACCTTTGATAAGTTTATTGAACTACTAGAAACTTTCGATCAAGCGGGCTCAATAAATTGTATGGGAGGTTATGATCCTCGTAAAAATAGCGTTTATCAGCAAAATGATTTCAGTAGATTTAATCGCGATAATAGAAATATGAGAAACAGTAGGGGAGGTGGAAATAATTTCCAAAATTCGTATCAAAATCAAGAAGGATTGCTAGATCGTGAAAATGAAGATTTCAGTAATTCTCGCTTTAATTCAAATTACCCACCTCGATATCGAAATAATGATCAGTACGTGAGACATGATAAAAATCGATTTGGAAATAATTATTATTCAGGACAGGCATATAATAATTATCCACGTCAGAATTATCAAAATCAAGGATATTTTAATCCAAACAACAGCGCTAATCAGAGGAGCAATTCTTTTAATAATCCAAATCAATCAAATTTTGATTACGAAAATTCGAAAAATCATGGTTCATAACGAGATTATGATGATCGAAACAAAACTCCGTATAATTATCAATATCAAGGGCGTTATCAAAATCCAAACGTTTTTCAAGATAATTATAACTCCCGCGATCAAAACAATAGAAACACATCTCAGCAAAATTATGAAAATGGACGAGTAGAGGATGATGTTTACAAAAGAAATTCTAATTATGCAAATCAAGTAAGCTCGCCTAGAGATACGAATAACCAGTTACAAAATAAAAAAGAGCTTTATAATAATCCACAAAATACTCTGCCACACAGTAATATAATCAAACAGACTAGAGTTATAGAAGTCGTGGAAAATAAAGATAATCGAGATGAATTTTATTTTAATCAGGGAAACGCATATGCCTCGGGTCAGTAGAGAGTAAAACGATAGAGGCAAATCCGGGGCCAAAATATTTCAAAAAGCCTCTACCTTTAGATATGAGGAGTGAACTTTTAGAAAATGATGATAATACGGTAGATAAAGAATTAGATAAATGTCCAATAATGATTTTAAATATCGAGGACATAGAAACAAATGCATTAATAGACACGGGTAGCGAAGTAACCTGTATTTCTGAGAACTTTTATGAAAATAATCATAATATTTTCAAACAATGCGAACTTTTACCAATTGTAGAAACCACAATTGTTGGTGCAACTGGGGCAAGACCTATAAAATTGAAGCATCAAATTTATACAAAATTCAAAATGGGCGACTGGGAAGGCTCTTATGTGTTTCTGATTGTTCCTAGGCTAAATAAAGAACGTATCATTGGAGTGGACTTATTAAAAAGATTAAAAAGTAAAATCGATTTCGAAGATAATATTATTGAATTAAAAGATAAGAATAAATCGATTAAAATAAAACTGTTAGAAGAAGATGTAAAAAGAATTCGCATAATAATGGATGCGGAAAATGTCCAAAAAGAAAGATACATAGAATGTTTAGGAAAATATTTAGAACCCGAAGAAAATTTTCCAAATGTTATAAAGGAAATCAATACAATTGAAACTTATGATAATGCCCAGGATGAATATACATTAAATGATGAACAAATTAGAGAAAAGATAGCGCATTGTAGTTTATTAAATGCATTAGAAAAAGAGCGATTCTACAAACTTATATCCCGTTATAAAAATGTATTTTCTCGGAAAACAGGTAGGATTTCGATATATGAACATCAACTTAAAATAGATGATAAAAGGCCTTTTATATCACAAACTTACCCGATACCTATGTTCGTACGCGACAAAGTAGCGAACGAAATTAAAAAACACTGTAAATTTCTTTTTCGCTTTTACATCAACTCTAATAAGAAGTTCGCTCACCAACAAGACGGGGATACGGAGATTGGCTAAAATTCCCTTCACGACCCCCAGACATTCCTTTTCTAAAAAGGACATGCATTTCAGACAACTTCATATTGCGTTCCTCATTACGCGTTACCTGTTAGCTAACTTCATGCGTAGTGCGTAAACCTTATTGGTTAATCATTTGGCGCGGATTTCGAATTTGAGATTGAGTCAATATACTACGCAAACTCCGCCTTAGCGCAGTCTGGCAGGTCTGATCTGAATCGATTAATTCAATCAATGAATCTCGAAAGCGAATACGATTAATTGTAGTGGCATGATCCAACCCATTCACGATCTAGCCGAAAAACGTTCCATTTTCGTCCAACTCGCGCATACTAGCTCCACGGCCAACTTGGTTGACATTCAATACAACCGCTAGCTGTACATTTAAGTGTAGTGTCATGATCCAACCCACTCATGGTCTAGCCGAAAAACGTTCCAATTTCGTCCAACTCGCGCATACCAGCTCCACGGCCATCTTGGTTAACAGTCAACACAAACACGAATATGGCGGTGTAGCTGGTATCGTTGCTGACTAGCTGCATTTTTTTTTACTTGCGCGTGGATCAGTGATGCTAATAGACCGCGACTTTTTCAACTGCGCAAGCGTTGAGTTGGAAGGGGAAAGCCACGTTATTGGCCGCAATACGCGCGCTTATTTTAAATGCTTCAAATGTACACAAATATGGTGACGGACTAAAAATAAGGAATAATGGTACTTCTATTTTTAAGTCGAGAAATTATATTAATTTTTGTTAACATGGTTCATATATATTATTATTACTGCAATAACTATAAGTTATTGCATTAAGCTATATATAATAGTATATACATATATTTTATGCAATTTTTAGGTCCAAAAATATATATCCTGCTGATCTTTTTTTATTTTTCACTTTAGGGAAGAATATTAGATTTTATTCTTTATCTTTTATATTATTTGACTTCTAGATTTTTAAAATATTTTTTTGGGGGGGTAAGGGTCTGATTGAAAAAAATATTTTTGACGCTCTTTGACCCAGAGTTGACTATAGCGGAACTGATAGCTTCTAATCAACTAATACCGTGATATATCCTGTTATCGCAGAAAATCACGGATCTAGAGGACAAAACCATTTACGATTTTTAGACAACTTTGATATTTTAATAGGATATTAAGTACATGACATTTTCTATAGTAATAATAATAAAATACTGTATTATCATGGATCTTATAGTTATTGCAGTAACATATATGAACCATATTAACATAAATTATTATAATTTCTCGACTTGAAAATAAAAATGAATGTGTGTGGCCTTCCCCTTCCAACGCAAAGCCTGCGCAGTTGACTGGTGTGAATTGGATCATGTGTAGTGTGATCAAGTGTGGTTACATTCAGTGTAGTGTGGTTACACTGTGTTACACCTTCAATAAGGCGATTCTAATGCAACAATTATTCTAATCCAATATTCATGATGACATCGAGTACATACGAGTTTACTTCAGATGAGGAGATAGCAGCATTAAAAAAAGTACATGCATTTCGGCTAACTTCATGCGTAGTCCCTAAACCCTATTGGTAAATTAAGTTAGCCATTTACATCTAATGTAAGTCATAATAGAATCAGCCAATCAGCTGTCAAGAATCGAAAGCAAGATTCGATAAGTCGATAATGTAAAAAAGATTCGATAACTCGACAATTCAAGTAGGCGCAAATTTCAAAAGAGTCTACATTTCTGGCTTAAGTATTATAATGAATTAATACAGTAGTTTGAAAATTTGATTACAAGGGATCGACGCGTTTTTCTTTTGTTTATATCGTTGTATCCTTTTTAACTTCACAGAAATTATATTCTCACCTTTATTTAAACAAAAGAAAAACGCGTAACGTAGTTTATGAATGATCCCTTAGTGTGTTTAAGTCGAATTAGTTATAATTTATTGTTAGTTTCTCTAAACATAGGAGAAAGGGAAGAAAGAGTTTTCAAAATTCAAAACAAAATCCAAATTTTGAGGTATCTTGAAAACGTTTAGAGATACACGAAAACTGACAACATTTTCAGGGTTCTCTAAAGGGGGATGGTCCTCAACCATACCTCGACCCAAACCAGTAAACAAATTTTCAAAATTCGAAAAAAATCCAAAATCTTAAATGATCTCTAAAAGGGTCACAGATACGTGAAAACTGACAAAATTTTAAAGATTCTACAGAGGGGGTTTGTTTTTGACAAATTCAAACTAATCTAATAATAAGATTTTTTAAATACAAACAAAAAAAAAATTAAAATTTTGAGTTACCCAGCTAACACAGTTACTAGTCCGAATAGTCACATAATTGTAACAAGATTAAAAAAACCAGTCACTAGTGACTTCCATGCTGGTCACCCAGTGACAATATATTTCCCACTCAAAGTAGTAACAAATTACAAGCGAAGCAGGTAACATTATCCCGCCATTGTAATCACATGCTTGTAACAAAGTGATGTTTGGAAACGCAACGTGCAATGACAGCTTAACCTCAAAATATACATCGTTTCGGAATTATAATTATGAATATTTTTGCAAAAATGTTGGAAAGGAACATAATTAAACGATAAATAAGTTCCAGAAAAGGGAGATAATATGTGAACAAAGCTTTTATAAAAAAACAGATATTTATCAGCTGAACCCTTACGAAAAAGAAATTACATTATAGAGGTTAGACCCAAAATGTATATGTATAAATGAAGATCGCTGCCGGCTGTTACCGCCATGTTACTAGTCTGACAGGGAACGGTTGCAAACAAGCCTCCCTAGTAAACTACGGCGATTATGCCGTTACCTGCTAGGAGACTGAGATACAAGTAACAATTCCTCTGATAACATGTGATCATTCAGGAACCTTTCAGGATGGTAACAGGTTAGCTGGGTATTTTGAAAACGGGGAGAGACACGCGAAAACTGACAGCATTTCCAGGCTTTTCTAAAGGGGGATGGTCTCTGGCCACCCCGACGTAAAAAATTAAACAGATTGTCGGAATTAAAAAAAAATTAATTTTGAATCATCTCGAAAACGGTCAGAGATACGTGAAAACTAAGTAAATCTTAAGGTTTTTGTGGAGGATGTTTATTTTTTACCAATTTGAACTAACCCAATTAAAAGATTTTTCAAATTAAAAAAAAGTTGAGTTATCTAGATAGAACGCGGTGAGAGATACGCGTAAACTCATAACATTTTCAGGAGTTTCTAAAGGAGTATGGTCCTCGGCAACACCGATTTAAACCAGTAAACAAAATTTCAGAATGAAAAAAAATCAACATTTTGAATCTCGAAAATGGTCATGAAACGTGAAAACTAAGTAAATTTTAAGGTTTTTATAGAGGGGGTTTGTTTTTGACCAATTTCAACTAACTCAATTAAACGATTTTCAAAATTTAAAAAAATGCAATTTTTGAGTTATCTTGAAATCGGTGAGAGATACACGAAAACTGAAAACATTTTCAGACACTGAGTTAGTTCGAGTTTTCGACAAACTCGAACTAACACAATAGAAAGATTTAAGAATTTAGGAACATATTCAAAAATTTTATTTATCTCGAAAACGGTAAGAGATACGCGAAAACTAACCAAATTTTCACGGCTTGATGAAGGTCCTCAAACCACCCCGAACTAACAGTAAAGTAGAGTAAAGTAGTCATACGCGAAAACTGACCAAATTTTCAGGATATTCCTGACCGGAATTGTCCTCGGGCGCCCAGAATCAGCCCAGTAGCGTGATTTCCAAAATAAAAATGTTGAGTTATCTAAAAACGAGAAGATACATTAAAACTGAAAAACGTTCGGGATTTTGTAAAGGCTGATGGTCCTCGGCCACCATGAATAAACCCAGCAAAAGTCTTCAAAATTATTTTAAAAAAATGTTGAATGATCTCGCAATCAGTGAGATACGTGAAACTGACAAAATTTTCAGGTTATTATACAAGGGCTGGTCTTCGGCCACCACAAATTAGCCCAATAAAAAGATTTTCAAAAGGAAAAAATCCAAATTTTGAATTATGTCGAAAACGATGAGACATATGCGAAAACTTGAAAAATTAATAATAAATAACACATAGTATTAATATTTACGAAATCTGATACATTTTCAGATTTTCGGACAACGTTAAAAAATACGTGAAAACTGTCAAAATTTCAGAAATTTTTTAGAAGGGGATAGATTCATTCGGACTGAAAATTATTGAATGGCGAGTTCGGATTGATTTGGATTGAGTCGGATTGAAGTTGTTGTACTTGTACGTGCAAGAATTTAGAAGGATTGAAAAGACATTTTGGATGAGCCACGGATTCATTGGATTGGGCGCACGGACTTGCGAGCTTGGATATGGGATGTGTCTTGGATTCACTCGGATTGGGCATCGGACTGAGAAGGAGTGAAAATTTTTTTCCGATTGGTGCGTTATTCATTCGGATTGGTTTTGGATTCACATTTATCCACTCGGACTGGTGTCAGATTCAGTCGGATTCATTCTGGTTGAATTCAAGAAGTCCCACGTATTCAAAAGGATTGGAGGCACGGATTGAAAAATTGATTCGGTATGGGTTTGAGTTGAAGTTGGTGCTGATACATCAGTGGAGAAGGATTGTTAAGTGAGCCTCGAATCCATTCATGTATTGAGATTGGGTTTTAATTTGGGATTGAAAGATGGATCGAGAAGGGTTGAAGGGGATTGAAAAGTTGCTTCGAATTGTTTCGGATTAAATCGAATTGGTTCGAACTCCAACATAAATTAAAAAGATAATTACAAAATATTTCAAATCACGAAAACACGCGCGCTCCAGCGCGCGATCATCGGTCTCGTTGAAATAAATTTAAGAAGGTTTGGAATAAGGTACGATATAATTATTACAAAGGATTGAAAAGGAGCAATACATTCAAAATAAAAAAAATAAATAAAAAAATAAAATAAAAATATATCTATCAATATAATAACTTAGCAGTTAGTTTATAAACGAATGAATTCAATTTCATTTAACGCATTCGTTTAGGGGGGCGTTGATGGTTATCAATTTCTGATAATTGAAGAACTATAAATCGATTTTTTTTAAAAGGATTTTTCAGTTTAGGGGGGCATTTATCGATATGTACATATAAGTCTCTAAGATCGATATGCTACTTCCCCACTAAAATTTTAAAAATTTTCTCAACAAATGAAAAAAATAAAAAATTAATTACTAAGCTATTTACGTTGTTAGTAATATAAGATCACTCACAAGTTCGTGAAACAAAATTATTCTTTTTTTTTTAAACGCATAGATCTTTTAAAAGATAAAAGCTCTATCCGTTTAGGGGGGCGTTGAGACGGTCCGTTCTATGTTCATAATTATAATGAAATTATAAAGTTCCGGGCGAATATTTGTATTGGTACGCCTCTGACTCATAAGTGAACAAGCATGTGTAACGAGGGGAGGATTCAAGAAATCATCAGATCATACGATCGATTGCGCGCGTCATCAGTTGATAAGTAGGGGTAGCGTGGGACCAATGCACTTTATAAATATCGATCCCGATATCGGTACCATAAGACTTCCGACTCGACCCTCTGCGAGGAAGGAGCCTCTCTTAACCGATAATGATTGGTCTACCTGCCATTGAAGATAGAATTTTAAATTGAACAAGCGTCATTGAAAGGACGCCACCTCTAACGGATTCTTCTGCATAAATTAAAACTTCTTTGACTAATCTATCCAAATTCATGAGAATTTGGATAGTTAGACGTAAGTTTTTGGGTTTCAAAATTTTTTTTATTACTTTATTAGGGTAATGCAAAACTTTGTAACGACTTCGAAATCCACAAATCTGTGGAGACCTCGTTGTGCATGTCTGCATTTTAGTGTGGGGAATTAAATGTATAATAATTTAATTTGTGCAACTTTTATTGTAACGACTTTGAAATTTATCTCAAGATAAAGACCTCGTTGTGCATGGTTGCACTAATTATTGAAGTTCAATTGGGAAATTTTACTTTTAGTTTAAAGAAAAATGAAACCAGAAAATAATTCGTAACGACTTTGAAATTTATCGTATGATAGAGACCTCGTTGTGCGAAGGAAATTTTGGTTTTTGAAATAATACTGGAGGAGAATCCGACTTGCTTGTTTTTAAATGAGAGTGATTTTCTAAATCAATTCAAATAATTTTAAAATACGCAATCATCTCTCCCTTGAGTGAATCCGCAATCTGTTTTTTTATTTTATTTTAAATTTGGTTATAAAATGTTAAGGGCTAATTTTAACGTCCTACCAGTATTGGAGTCAACTTTTATAGTTGGTTGCAATTTACTGGACAGGAAAAAGTAAATGCATTTTGAATGAATCTCTCAATGAAAATAAATATCATTGAGATAAGTTCAAAATTGCAACAGAACTATTACTAAAAATTCTATAATTTTTAGTAAATTAAAGATCATTAATGATAATCGGCCAACTACAATTATGATTAAATTGAGAAAGT